>JAVYIG010004076.1:0-172675 GCA_035222895.1 Strongylocentrotus droebachiensis
CATTCCAATTTTTTTTTAAAATAAATTCACATTCACAAAACTAGTGCACAATATTTTTTTAACTCTCCTTTACAAAACGAACATTATTCGTCATTTACTAGTTTCATCTTGTACAGTTACTTGTTTGAAAATAAAATCTTATTTACAATATTGTATTGGAAATATAATTCTAATATCAGGGATAACACGGAATATCATATTTTGCATCTTTGAATCTTCAGGAGTGTGATCTAAATGTCGTTTCAGATTTAAACAAATGCACAAACAATTTGTTTTTCCTAGAAGTGTATTGTTTAATGTGTTTTCAAGTATTAATTACTGTAGAATAACATTTCAAAAATAGATTTTAAAAAACCCCGTTATATTCGTTTAAAAATAGTTTTCAGCAAACTTTCCAGCAAGTCTTTACAAGTAGCTTAACAAGGAAGCAACAATATATCACGTTTACATACTAATATATTTGTTTGTTTCTGTTTTGCAGAAAGCAAATGGTTTGCGTTGTAATTGAGATGATGAATCCGCGACCGTTGCAATTATATTCATTTTTATTATAACAAAAGAAGATTATTCTTACAAATTTTGTTAATGTTATTTTTAAACTTTACGGAGCAAAAATACGGTTGCCCTGTGCAGAACAATATCAAATCACATTAAACGATGAAATTCGTTTTGTATCGGAAAAGAACATTGTTTCTTTTGGGTCATATTCAAAATCGTTTCGCAAATGCACTTGCCATAGTGACAATGCTACCGTTACATTATATATCACGTTTTAGATAAACATGTAATTCACTAGGCCTATATGCATATATTACGTTTCTGTAATCTAAAAAAAAAGAGACTTTTATATACATTCCGGTTGAAAAAATGCTAGATAACGCATTCGACAAAATATTTATAGGCATATTACATACAAACGCATTCGTCTTCGAATTTAATACACAAACTGTAATAATCAAGCAAAGTAACATTAAATTGATATAACATTTTACAGATATCGGCAAGAATGGTCATAGTCATAAAAATGAAAATAAAATTCATATAATAATGATGATGATGATAATAATATTGATACTAGTAATAATACTGATAATAATAATATCGTCATCATCATTATTATTATTGTTATAATCATGATTTATGTTCTTATTCCATGATTATACTTTTTATTTGAAGCTTTAGTACCGTAAAGTCAGTTAGGCGATAGTAAAAACAACAAAAAGGCGCCCTGATGTCGTTCCAGCCAGATGCCCGAATAATTTATCTCAATGTCACAAGGTGCACCGGAGATGTTCGAGCTAAAAATACAGTGTGGAATTCCCCGCGTTTTATTTCTCTCTTGTCTCTCTGTCTCTTCGACCTTCCTCCCGTCTCTATCTCTCTCTCTCTCTCTCTATCTTTCTTTCTCTCTCTCTCTCTTTCTCTCTCTCTCTCTCTCTGTGACATGTACATAATCACGTGATGTTTTTTATTATGCGTACATAATACATCTCGATATAAAGCCAGCTCGTTCCAGCCACCCCCTCCAATATTTTGTTTTACTTAAAGGGAGGCTTTACTACTGCAGCTAGAAGGGATTAGACCACCCAGAGAGCCATCAAGGTCTCTGTGACAGGTGGCTATCTCATTAACTCAGCTCTCATTTAACATAAGAAAAAGAGGATCATGGGGGACCAACAGGCACCGATTGGGGAAGTTTTCTATATAGAGGGAGCAAGTAGCTAAAACGTGGGATTCCCCGGGTTGATTAAGATTCATCCAAGCATACCATTGTATTCTCTAGCTTCAATAACCTCTCTTTGTATTCTCCGTTCCACCAGGGACATGATCATGTCCCTGGTTCCACCGTGTATGTTAAATTTTCTTCGTCAATCCTCTTTTCTCTCTTATTTTATTCTCTTTTTCCTAATAATTTCTCTCTTTATTATCAATCCTCCTTTTCATACCGACCCCTCTCCACTTTGCTACCTGTACGTTGTCAGGTGAGAGGGTGTGACATAGATTAAACGGGCCCCCTCAACGTTCGACACCGGAATTAAGACGATATTTTCTGTATGATGTGGGGTACCGGTATCTATAGGGCCAATAAAGAAGCATAGCTTCAGACTTCACGCAACGAAATGTGATTAAAATTAAACCCGATTAAAATCAAGTTCTGGAGACTGATATAACACACAAACTTAAATCTTGAGAGACTGAGGTGGCGTGGGGGGGGGGGGGGGGGGGTGGATTGATGGTATGAAAGATGAGAAAATGATATCTGTTTAGAGCCTAGTTTAGAGACGACTGTGGTTAGGTCATTGGATCATCAGCGGAGGAGAAGGCAGGGTCATGATTGTTTAGACATTACACTCGCTTGTTGCCATAAACATGTCTTTTGCAATCCTTTTATGAGCTTTCTTGTCTCGTGGGAACTTGTGCCATTATTTAAAGCAATTTATGATCTCTCTCAAAGTGTGTAATCTATTCGGTAGTGCGGGTTTTGGAATTCAAATTAATTAAGAATGAAATCAAAAGGTTCGGAGACAGATGAAGAGAGAGAGAGAGAGAGGTGGATGGATAGGTGGATTGAGACAGAAGAGAAGAGAGAGAGAGAGAGAGAGAGAGAGAGAGAGAGAGATCAGCCTCAGCGGATATGTTGAATCTACAAGTTGGAATAATGCTGTAGTAAAAAAGTTTAAATAAAACAGTTCCGCTATTCATGCTTATGCTGAATTGAGAAACTGATGTATTTTGCCCAGGCATGTAATGACTTTCATTCTTCTCCGTTCTGTTTGAGAAAGCTGATGGTTATTTGGTTTTAGTTATTGGATACGCAAGTTAACACTGTGCAGAATACATGTTTGGTTTTATAGAAAACGAAACAATGCTTTAAACTGTTTAATAATTTGGACCAAGCAGCATTTCCAGAAAATTCCAGAAAAATTAAGCAATTATATCAAGAATTTTTACTCAAGTGAGAGGTGAGGTAAGTGAGTATGCTTGCCAAAGAAAATGACAATTTTTTTTTTTTTTTTTTAAATGGCTACATTTTGAGAGAATTTGGTTTGTTTAGTATAATTTTTAATTGCAATTCCCGAACCATTCTCTTTACAAAAATGTACAATAATGATAACGATGCTGATATGCATATGGTATCTACAATAACATCGTTAATATATTACATAATATAATATTGTATAGTATAACATAATGTAGTATAACATAATATAATAAAATATAACACAATGTAATATAATAAAACAAAATGTAATATATAATACAAAATGATATAATATAATGTATGATATAATAAAATATAACATAATACAATATAATATGAAATCATATAACAAATTTGTATATGATATATTGTAATAATTATAGTAAATGATAATACAAAGACAATGAATCTTATCGTGCTCTTAACATAAGATACACTGTACCATCACAACTCGGTTCCGTATCTATGTAATGTTTCTGACCTGTGTTTTTTGTATCAATTATTACAATCAATTTTATAATGAGCCGCTCAAATTGTAGACTCGCTGCCTAACCTGCAACATCTGATGTTAAACACAATCAGTATGCGATATTATAGTCATGGGCACACATCAATTTTGTTTTAAAGTGTGAAATATTTTGGTTGTGGCAACCACATTGTTATTCATATAAAAATTGTAGTTTTGTTTCAGATTCTTCAATTTCACTGAGTACATTATTTATAATGAACAAGCTCGATATAATTATATAGGAAAGATCTAAGACTGCTACAAAGTCTATATTGGAATCAGTTGCATGCATCAGGGTAGAAGGAGAGTGTAGTGAATATATTAACATCAGACTGGAGTCAGACAGGGTTGTGTTATGTCGCCGGACCTATTCAATATGTATAGTGAAATCATTCTAAGAGAATTGGAAAATGAAAATGGGATACGAGTGGGTGGCCATTCAATCACAAATATTAGATTATTATCTGAATCAGAGAAAGATCTCCAAAGACTCCTGGATGTAATTGTACAGGAAAGTGAGAGAATGGGACTAGAGATCAACTTTAACAAGTTGCTTTCTCCTACCCCTCAAAGAGTAGGGATCTTTTGCAATTTGAGAAACACATTATTTTGGCGCATTAATGTCCACCGGCACTTCCTGGAAAAAATCGAGGCCTTCTGATTGGTTAGAAGTTAGAGAAAAGTGATCTGTCACGTCTTGAGACGTTGTATATGCTTTGATGCCGGTACTTCATCAGTAGTACTTGCAAACATTTTCTCGAGTGTATAAACTGTGTCTTTATCAGGGGTGTCGCTAGATCTTTGTCAGTGGGGGAGTGGGAAGGGTGTAGAGGCCACCGATTACCGACAAAACGATCAACCAATTACCGACAAATATATTAATGCTAATGTCAAAATGTCTACAAATTAAACCTATAAACCCGGGCCAGGAACTAAGTTATTTTTCAGTCTCCCCCCTCACGCGCCAAGCGCGGAAACTTCTACACTTCATTAAATTATTAGAGAAAGAAGATGATCCGTTGTACCGTTCTCGACTCTTAATTCTTGTTTAGATCCAGTTCCCCCCCCCCTCCCCCCGAAGCGCAGCAGTTTTGACGTTTCAATAAATTATTACTCTTAATCCTTGTCTGAATTCATTTTCGCCCATCCCGCGCGAAGCGCGGAAGCTTTGACGTTTCAATAAATCATTACTCTTAATCCTTGTCTGAATTCATTTTCGCCCATCCCGCGCGAAGCGCGGAAGCTTTCACGTTTCATTAAATTATTAGAGAAAGAAGACGATTCGTTGTATCGTGTTCTTGTCTGAATTCAGTTTACCCCCCCTCCCGCGCAAAGCGCGGAACCTTTGACACTTCATTAAATTATTAAAGAAGGAAGACGATTCGTTGTACCGTTCTTGACTCTTAATCCTAGTCTGAATTCAGTTGCCCCCCCCCCCCCCCCCCCCGAAGCGCGGAAGCTATGCCGTTTCATTAAATTATTACAGAAAGAAGACGATTCGTTGTACCGTTCACTATTCTTAATCTTGTCTGAATTCAATTTCCCCAATGGGCCCCCTGAACGGTACATGTGCAGTGTTACATGATGTAAGTATGGAACGCCCAGCAGTGCTTGTCACAGTTGCTTCTGGAAAGGATTTGTTTTACTAGTGTTACTGTTAGTGGCCACGGCCCCTTAGTGACTATAAAAAACATATTTTGCTCTTCCTGGCCATTCGGGAATGTGTCAGTTCGCAACAGAAATGGAGAAACGCGCAGTTTGTTGAAAATCATGTTATATCACGAACATTTATACATCACTTGTATATGGAATTGAAATAAGTCATGGTTCAATTTTATTGGGGGGGGGGGGGGGGGCTGGCGCCCCCCCCCCCACCCCCAAGCCCCCCACCAGTACGCAAGTGATGATAGTGAAACATGGACTTTTGCCTCTGATACTACAAAGCGTTTGGAAAGTTGGGAAATGTGGTTTTTAAGAAGAACTATGAAAATCCCTTGGACTAACAAAGTTAATAATGAGGAAGTTCTTAGAAGAGCTGGAGTTGTTGTAAATCTGCTTGTATTTGTATTTTTATTTAAAATCCAACTTTCGGTTGCAATACAAGAATAATAATAAGATTATATCTCAATTTAAAAAAATGCATGAGAGACATAAAATTACAATGGATTGTACGATGGCAGAACAAGTTTCATGATGTCAACAAATATATATACACGCTTGATTCTATGCTTTATAAGTGCTCATGAACACTAGAAACTGCAATCAAATTTTCATAGAGCAATTAAAACAATTAATTCAACTTCTTTGCCTCTTTGAAATCAATACTGTATAATCATTTGCCTATACGATATTCTATACGCTTGCATTAACTTTGGTATAGCATAGGTTTTGTATCATAACTTGTAGATGAATAAAAATATACAACATTTTGCTGTATATGGTACAAAGCAAAATGTTAACCAAAAATATCGATCGCTTCCTGATGAATGGAAAGGTGGGCGGGGGAAATCAGGAGGGGGATTCCCTTCTTGACGCACACCAATGACGTAAGCGGTCATTTATAGTATCATGATTATGAAAGAGAAGGTTGCGTTCTTGGAAAGGTGAATAATAATTGTTGACCGTTTTCATTCGCTTTACGCTATAGTGTGAAGATTATAACGAATATATATAATTTCCCCTGAAAAGGATGGCTCTTCAAATGCCCCCATATTCGATATAATCACGACAAGTATGACGATATGGACTACACTTTCATGCCACATGTTTGCGTTGTCAAGTTTGCACAATCTGTGTACAGCGCATGTGACTCTTGTTAAGACTGATCCAATTTCTGGTCATTCTGAAATGTGAAGATTCCGAAACATCACAGTATTCGCCAATGCTTATGCACTATAGTCATGATCAACCTTCTCCGATCGCTTCCACACTTTTTTTTTTCAATCATGCAAGCGCATGACCTGGGCTGGGACCCGTTTCACAAAGCATTTTGTTAATATCTTGCTACTAGCTTGGTTTTTACTTGCACTGGATTTAGCATATTTTACTGTAAATTAACAAGTGCTTTGTCCAACACCATTCCAGCAATTCATGACATCCCAGTATAATAGCTTCCTGAGTGAGCTGCCAAAGGGATAGTGCCGTGTCGGGATTCGAACCCTCGACCTTCGCATCTCAAGTCAAGCGCCTTAACCCACTCGACCACGACACTTCGATTGGCTCTTTGCCCGTTTCGATTAACGCTTACGGGAGGGGTTATGGTCAGAATTTGGTCTCATTGGACTAACAGGACACTTTATAGGAGGAACCAAACATACCATTAAACATATACGTGAGAGGATGAACAAAGGGAAAAACCAAAGGACTGAAGTTTCCTTATTATACATCAAAATGTATCGTATTTTTCTGATAACGTCAAATATTTTCGGGGTATTCCCGACATCGAACGTTTTAGGTCCATTTCCTTACTAACTATTATGATAGAAGGATCAATTAGATTACCGTATGGCATACACTTTATATAAAGAAGAGTACAATTAGCTCCGTTTTTAATTAAAAACGACATTGGATCGTGATTATAAAAATTGTTTAATTTATTGATGGACAACAATAAACGCTACTTAGCGAATCGGGGGATTTTGGTATAATAGTTAACAAGGTAAACAGGATATGGCATAGAAAGCAATTAGGAGCGACGGGGCTTACTTTCTCATTGACACTGCACTTCAAATGCCAAATAAGGGTGTGATTCATTTCAAACTTATATTGTTTTACGGTCAATTAATATTGTAAAATGAAACAAAGAATCAAATGATTTGATTGATGGCAATTAATTACAGATAAATCTCTTACTTTCAAAAGTTTCATATTAATAGAATTAATTTCCTCTCCCCTCATTTCCCCGCAACTTCATTTCTTGGAATATGTGACCAAATCAATTTCTGTTTCAGTCCGAAGTCATTGATGAAGACCAATAATTCTCTAAATGCGTATTGATATGAAACTTTTCCATTGATCTATCATCGAAACGTAATGTTTGACAAGAATAAGGGAGTTATAGGCTCTAATGTGGAATTTTCAGTGGAATCTGTTGTGCTTAAAAGGAAGTGACCGGTCGTTACAAGACTGCGGAAAAGTCAATTACAATGATCTTTAGGTTGATATAGTATTCGTTGCTGGTATGCGGGGTTCAACACGATGAATGTTATTATTTAGTGACTATTTTTGAATGGTTACATAATTATATAGCTAGCTCTTTACTTAAGTAGGTCCATGCTTAAATCTCCGGTCTCACACACCCTTCAAGTTTTGACCTCGCGCACCGTTTGTCTATGGCTATCTCTTTTCTGTCACTTTTTATTAGCCGTCTTTTCAGGATGATGGGATTTTTGGCAATTTGTCAGACAAAGCTGTTATCGACCTCGTGACAAAGAAAACATGTCGTAAGACTATCAGCGCATATTTTTAATGTCAATGCTTATTCTGTTATTTCGTGTTATTATTGTTTTATTTTTATTTTTCCATTATACTTCACTTCAGTAGCAGTATTGTATCCAGAAACATCAGGGGAGACTCCTACAGAATGACAGACCCGCGTGGTGTAGACTAATTGTATGGGCATTAAGACGAGGATGGGGTAACACCGGCTCTCTCTCACCCTCTTCATTCCTTCTCTGGATACTACCCCCCCCCCCCCCTCCCACCAGTTCCCTCCCTTTGAAGTCTCAGGACTGCCAACATTCTGACCCTCCCTCTCGCGGGCTTTTTCTGCCTTGGAGACCCCCTAAATCCGGAACACTGCTTTGTATCCCCATTTTAAATTTCTCAGGAGTCCATGCAGAGAGAGAGAGAGAAAAAAAAAATGGAAAAATCTCCGGGAGACTCCTTATGTGCTAGTAGCCGACTGTCATAAACATGTTTGTACCAGAAAGTAAATACCGCAGCTAAAATAATAAACAAACTAACACTATATAATTCTCACCCAGTGTTTTTTTCCTTTTGACTAATCATAATTATTGCCAGTTTAGAGCCCAGCAAAAATAATGACTCTCTTAATTATCTGTTGGTATTATTAGAGACTGTCAACAGACATAAATTTAAAGGTGGGGGGGGGGGGGGGTGTCGTGGTCTAGTGGATAAGTCGCCGGACGGTGGATCATACGTTTTTCGGTTCGAGTCTTTAAGATATTAACCTATATTATTGCCACACAGTTTAAGTATAATTATATACCCGGTAAGAAGAAATTGATTGAATGCTTTTATAGCACCTGATATAATCGTTGCTCGGTAGCATACATGGGCAAAGCTGGGAGGCGCCATAGTAATATCAAAGCCATCTATATACAGAGTTTGGCCAACTTGGTTGCACTGGGTCACAACATGGCGTATATTATTTTGTTTTGCCAACAAAGCAGTATTCGCCATATATAAGCCAGTTCACGGTTGCAGTTTGAGCATGAGCAGAAAAAAATTGAAATACACGCAGACGAAATACTGGATACGCAGAAAAAAATTAAATACACGGAGACGAAATACTGGATACGTGCTCATGAAAGTTATGTAATATCATTATTCATTAATGCACACGCAGTGCACTACAAGTCATGATACACAGGTGGAAGTATTCTTTGAAAAGGGGAAACAAAGGCTATTTATAATGCACCTCCATCGCTATTAGGAGTGATTATTTCAAAATGTACAAAGTGGGACCTCTTCATGTTTTGAAGATCTGTGGATATTCGGGGTCATTGCAGTAATGTGCTAACCGTGAACTGGTCTATTGTGTCCAACTCGAACCGGGTTGGCCAAACTCTGTGTATAGATGGCTCTGAGTAATACCAGTGATTGCAGGGCGCCCTCAGGGAGAGCAGTAGAAATACTGATAAGGCTACCTTGGGTAAAAAAGACATAGTGTACTTCTTCTTTTCCTTCTTCTTCTTCGTCTTCTACTTCTTCTTCTGTTTCTTCTTCTTCTTCTTCTTCTTCTTCTTCTTCTTCTTCTTCTTTTTCTTCTTTTTCTGGTAATTCTTGTTACTCTTCTTATCTATATCGTTATTATCATCATTATTAATATCATTATTATTATTATCAATATCATTATTATTTGTATTATTACTTTTGTTGTTGTTGTTACTATTATTAACATTTTTTCTATAATCATTATATTTTTATAGGATGTAGCCATGTGTGACCCAGGCTACTACGCCGAAGCACTGATGACAAACAGTGTGTATCCCTGCATGCCTTGTTCCAGATGTCCACCGGGTCATTACCAGGTCAAGAGCTGCAATGCTACCCAGGATGCAATGTGTGCTCCATGTCCTACCAGTAAGAATACAGCTGGGTGTATCTCCCCTTCCCCCACTTACCCATTCCTTGGTGTAGCCAAAGTATGGGCAATGCGACGATCACCCCCACCCTCATGGATAGTTTGAGAATTATTGGCATGCATATTTTACATTTTTATTTATTGTGGGCCTATGGTCGACGCATTCCTTTTGATACCCCTTCAAAATAAACACTTGATCGCAAAGACTTTCGATAAATCAATTCATAGGCATTGTCAATACCCTATTGCATATCTCATAAAAAATATTGTGATTACGTAGCATCATTATATCGCATTTCAGTAGGAGGTGGAACAAAGCTGTTGAAAGTGCCTTAAATTGATTTTTTTAGAATTTAAATGCGATCGTAACACCCCTCCCAAAGAAAAAGGGGGCTTCATCGCAAATGAGCAACATTGAGAATGCAGAAAATTGGTGATAAAACAATTTACATTTCTTTTTTTGGGGTCGTGTTACAAATGGGATAATAATTGTTATTATTATTATTATTATTATTACCATTATTATTATCATTTTTCCCCCATTGTAATTATGCAGACACCTATTCCGATAGATGGACCACGCTTTCGGCTTGTAAGCCCTGTACAGTCTGTAACAGATATCAGCTCAGTAATGCTTGTACTTCCAAGAAAGACACTTTGTGTAGGACCAAATGCTTTGCAGGTAAGAAGATTCCCTTCCTGCCGACTACATTTAATTTTCTCTTACCCTTACACTGTTATTCAAACTGAAAAGCAATGTTACAATATGTTTGTATCCAGGATTTCACGTTATTTTACTTTCAAATCATTATTGATATTAAAAGAAACCTTACCCCCAGCAATAGTTGTAACTTGTAGGTATATGAGATGTATTCATGCCCTTTGATGTACAGTCTTCCTTAAGTCTTCCTTGTCTTCAAAATCCTCCTCCTTGTCTACAAAGCTATCCACAACCAAGCCCCCTCATACCTACAGAACCTCATCTCACTCCGATCCTCATTAGCTTCTTCTGCATCTCGACGTTTACGCTCCCGTGCTACTGCCCACCTTCAACTGCTGATTGATTGATTGATTTTTATTCGACAAGCTTCCAACATACAACAATATACAATAATAACAGATCAAAAATAAGTCAGCTTGAACAGGATAACCCACGAAAGCTCGAGAGCTTATTTCCAGTGGGGTCCCTTACAGACATGTATAAAATTAATAAGTTAAAATAGTAATATTTACAGACAGATAAGAAAATTAAAAGAACTACTTATTAAAGATAATAATAATAATAACAACATTAAACTGATGATAGAAATGATATTAAGTACAAGAAGAAAAGAAGAAGGAGAAGAAGAAAAAGAGGAGAAGGAAGAAGAGGAAAATAATGATGAATTTGTAGAATTTCTATAACGTACGAAAACATAAGTATATACAACATGAAAAGGTATGAACCGACAGAAGAATACAAATTTCAATCATATAACATGTCATTCACTTCTCTTCTCTGACTGTCAAGTATTAGGTATTCCTTTAATTTCCTCTTAAAATGATCATAGTTTCCTATTTCTTTTACACCATTGGGAAGGGAATTCCAATGTTTTATGGCATTGTAATAAAACGAATTTCCAATACTACCTACTCTTTCTGGTAAGTTAAAGTTGAATCGTCTATTTCTTGTATTATAATCATGTACGTCAGTAACAAGATCGAAGTTGGATCGAATATAATGATTCGACCTAGTATGATATATTTTATGCACGTGATGCAATGCGAGTTGTTTTGATCTTTGGTCGACTTCAAGAAAACCAGCTTTAGAAAGTTCGCTGTAGCCAACATGAGTTCTTGGACCAGAACAGTTGATAAATCTCACCATTTTGTTCTGTATAATCTTCAACTTCTTTTGATCTGACTTGTTTATGTTACTATACCATGCAGGGTTAGCATAGTCAAATAAACATTGAATAAGAGCAAAACAGAGTGTACGTCTTGCTTTTAAATCCATACAACTTTGATATCTGTACAAAAATTTCAGACGAGAATTTGCTTTTTTTACAACTGATTCTACTAAAGATGAAAATGAAATTGCGCTAGCCAACTCAATGCCTAAATACTTCACAGACTCTTTTCTCTTGATTGCTTGATTATTGTGTGTCACTTTGAATTCAAATGACTTTTTAGAACTACTTTTAGAACAAAATAAAATGCTTTCTGTTTTTCCCAAGTGTAAAGAAAGCTTATTATCAGTCATCCAATCGACACACGTAGACAGCTGTTCACTGAGCTTTTCCTCAATATATTTAGGATCAGGATTTGAATAGAGTAGTACGCTGTCATCTGCGTACAATAATAGTTTGAAGTCTTTTATACAAATACACATATCATTTATATAACTTGAAAATAGAATTGGGCCTAAAATGCTTCCCTGAGGAACACCGCATGTTATAGGCATTAGTTTGGAACGAATATCATGAATGGCCACTACTTGGTGCCGATTAGATAAGTAGGATCTGAACCAATCTAAACTTGCCTTAGCAAAACCCATTAGTTGTAACTTCTTCAATAAGACGCAATGATTAACTGTATCAAAAGCTTTTTGCAGATCAAGGAGCACCATACCAACAAAGCGCCCTTGGGAAGTTTCTCTCCTCAAATAATCAGTCAAATGAATTAGACATGTTTCAGTCGAATAATCATGTCGAAAACCAGATTGAAATTCATAAATTATATCATTTTCTTTGAAGTATCTTTCAATTTGAACACAGACCGATTTTTCTAGAATCTTTGATGCTACGCTTAAAACACTAATAGGTCTATAGTTGCTAACATCAGTTTTATCTTTCTTTTTATAAAGTGGAGTCACTTTTGCTATTTTCATATCTTCTGGAAAAGTACTCGTCAAGATAGATAGGTTCATTAAGTAACTTAGAGGCTTAAATAAAACCTTCGCACCATCTTTTAGAAATTTAGCTGGAATCAAGTCTAACCCAGTACTTTTTGATACATTCAACTTACGTAACTCTTTGAAAACAAATTGTTCACTGATTGGTAATAACTCGAAGCTGTTTTCATGTACACCTTTTCTTTCGTAAAAGTCACGAATACAATCATTGTCTGCACTGAAAAAGTCTTTGGAAGGGGGGAGTTTGTCTACTAATTTGGCAATCACATTTGTGAAATGAGAATTGAATTCATCAGCGATGGCCATCTTATCATGACATAATTCCCCATCAATTTTAATGACAGATTCTTGTTCTTTTCGCTTCTTATTTTTCAATCCTAAGCTTTTTAGATTCTGCCAAAGTTTTTTCGAATCTTGTTTATTTTCTTCTATCTTGTTTTGTAAGTAATCGAGTTTAGTCTTTTTCACCTCTCTTTGGACCATATTTCTTAATACTCTGTATCTTTTATAGAGCTTCTCATCTTTTGCTCTTTTCCTCCATTTTTTGTATACTATATTTCTCTCTTGAATTAGGGAAAGAATATCTTTAGTCACCCAAGTTTCTGATCTTTGTTTTATTCTTATCCGTTTCAGTGGCGCTATCATATTCAAATTTGAGATAAAAACATGTTGAAATATTGACCATGCCTCATTTACATCTGTACAGTCAGTTATTCGTGACCAATCAACAACAGATAGTTGAAGATTGAAAGACTCTTCTGTATATTTTTTCATGGATCTGATATCATTAGTCCTGTGATGACCTATAGCCAGTCTAACATTTTTCCGTGTACAGAAAGTAAAATAATGGTCGCTAATACCTAGATCAATGACACCACTTTGACTTATTTTATTTTCTTTGGTACAACCAACATGCTACCTGGACCTCGCACCAAGACACGCTACGGAGACCGCTCATTTACAGTTATTGCCCCCAAGTTATGGAATAATCTCCCCATTTATATACGAGAAGCCCCTACATTAGAATCATTTAAGTCTCTCCTGAAAACCCACCTCTTTCCATAACTGTCATTACCCTCCCTCTCCCCAAGTTAAGCGTAATTAATACTACCTTGCAGTTTAATGATCTTGTAATTTCTATTGCATAATGTTGTATTTAAGATTTAAGATGCATAATTATTACATTGAATGTAATAATTTGTATTTAGGTTGTATTTGAATATTTCACATGTTTTATGATAATTCTGATTCCATATCTGGTTTATTTATAATTTCAATCAATTTTGATGCAGTCCTTATTTTGCAGTTTAATGATATTGCAGTTTAATGATATTGTAATTTCTATTGCATAATGTTGTATGATATGTATTTTAAGATGCAAAATTCTTATATTGAATGTATATAATAGTTTGCATTTAAGTTGTATTTTCATATATCATATGGTTTATTATAAGTCCATATCTGGTTTATTAATATATATTTCAATCAATTTCGATGCGGCCTTATTTTGTGTAATGTCATATTCTTATTTGCCGTTTACTTGTAATTCAATGTTTCTAACATATTCCTTTAGTATTTCTCACTTTCCTTTCTTATCCTTTCTTCTTTCTCTTGCGCTTAGAAACATTGTATTAAGCGCATTATAAATGTAATGTATTATTATTATTATTAAAGTGTACGCGAGATATATAGATAACGAAGTTCTTGGCATGATCTAATACCTTTTAGCATGACATGGGCGCAGCCATTTTCTTGATAATGTGACGTACCAGGCGAACCTGTACATACATCATGCACTAAGCTTTAGTTGGGATTTGTTAAGATTTAGTATCAAAACCTTTCCTTTACTAGGATGAAAAGTCATAGCTAAGAAGGTAACAATTACACCTGGTGAAAATATATAACAGGGGAAAACTTATAACTCGTTCAATTAAAAATACTAAAATATACAGTTGACAAATCTATTCCATTTATGCCAAACCTTCACCCCAGAAGAGCACCAACCTCTTTGTGCAATTTATATTCTAGCAATTGTAGTGCAAATGATTAGTGCGATAAAACAAAATACTTCATCACCCCACACTCCTGGGATAGAAGCATCTACCTGTATCCATTGTACCTCTCTCATATACTCTGGAGCGGAATCTTGTAGATTAATGGACAAGAATACAGTAAATCTATCAAAATAATTAAAGTTATTTCTTAGGGTAAGGTTTCCTTTAACCTATTATAAATCTCAAATCATATATAAATACATCTCAACATATATATATATATATATATATAAAACTAATGTCTGAATTTACCTGACTGTAGTTCTAATGTTAATCCTCATCCATGTACAATTGTTCTACGTAAATTTATTTCAATGTCTCCATCCGAGTTACTCTATTTCTCATTCCTTTTATAGCTACTTTATTTAGTCTGTCCGTTCTATTTACTTGTTTATTTCCCTGTTTGTGTTATTATTCAAAGTTATTTATATTTGTAATAGTTTGTGATTTACTGAATAGGTGAGGGTTAGGTATAATGTTCGGTTCTGGGTTGCAATCCGTTTAATTGTGCATAGAAATTTGACATCGGATGAATTAGTGTTGCCTAAGCATGTATCAACTATCATAAAAATAACTCAATATTCATTTTGAATGGCTGCGTCTTATCCTAATTTATTAACTTATATCAAGTCATGTACTTATTCCTTTACTTTTCGTTTCCCATATTAAGGCTACTATTTTGAGCCGGCATCGCACCGATGCAAGCGCTGCTCCCTGTGCCCCGAACTGGACGGTGACAGGGTGTATGAATGTACACAGCAAGAGGGAAGCGGCAAATACCAATGCCGAGAAGGCTCAGTCTTGAGAGCCAGGAGGGTTGATACCAACCCGTTACTAGACAACAACCACACTGACATTGAGATGACAGGTATTAAAGATGACAAATTCCATATGAATCTTTCGAGATAAAAAACAAAATATCACATTCTAAATGATCATCGTTCTTACATTATCTGTATTACAATCTGGGTATCTAAAAACAGGCGCGGATCTACGGGGGGGGTTAGGGGGTTTAAACCCCCCCCCCCGGTTGAGCGGCCCAAAAAAAAAAAAAAAAAAAAAAAAAGGAAAAAAAAAAGAAAAAAAGAAAGAAAAAAGAACGCACGCTGTAGAGAGAAACCCTTTCAAGTGCAAATATTGTGAGAAGATATTTAACTCATCTGGTAACTTAACCAAACACATGATATAACTGTGTATTAAACTGTTACTTGATTTAAAAAGACGTTATCATGCACTGCTTTTTATGGTCTCCATTGTGTTAATAGATGCCAGGAAAACATCATTTACGGGGTTCAAATAAACACCCCAAAAAAATCGGCTCGCCGCTTCGCGGCTCGTGGACGATGCTCCGCATCGTCATTATTTTGGTCAAACCCCCCCTTAGCAAAAAGCTAGATCCGCCCCTGAAAAAGGGTCAATGCCCTCCCTATCCTTTATTGTTAAAGGTAATACAAAGTTTTGGGAAATTTGGAAAATTGGGTGGATAGTGAATCTTCACAATTTTGATATATCTGGATGCCCCTGTGGATGTATTTTAAGCATATTTAAACAAATTAACCCCTAAAACACTTCTGTTTTCGAGAAAAATTGAATATAAAAATTTTGATTAATTTCAAATAGGTCCTACGGCCGTAGAATGGTAGCTGCGACCATGAAAATCTCAGAATATGTAGTTGTGATATTATAATTTCCAAACGGGAATAGCTAATCGGTCGATTTTAGTCAAGAAACATTGTTTTATAGTTTAATTAATATCTTGACCTTGAGAAGGAGCTATACAACATAAAGAGTTTATTAATTATAATTTCATAACTTTAGACTCGATTTCAACCGGGACAACGATCAATGAATATTGTAGGAACGCATATGCTTCCAATATCTTAATTTGAACCAAATTCATGACCCCATACCAAAACTTTGTAATACCTTTAAGAGTCTGCTGTTACAGCGTTCTATTGTAAAATATGAGCCAATCATTTATGTTAAATTTATCAGCACAATTGTTTCGGCCCCCCATCAATAAATTGATACGATGATATTCATCTAAAGTGATTGAAAACACCCTTTAACTTTGCCTTAAACATTTATTATTCTTTTGAATCATGACATATTCATCTCAAATCATCGAAATATCTTTTATTTGTTATATCGCTCCAATTTATTAGAATTACTTCTACCGAATTCGGCAAAGCCGGGCGAATTATCGACGGACCACATGACGGCTGATTTATCGAATCCTGAAGAACGTCATTCACCCACGGGGGTCGATAGCATGAGGAATGTGAACTTCCTCATGTCAACAGTACCAGTTCTGCAGACGACAGGAGCGATTTCCCGCTCGGCTGCGATATCATCGTCTGCGCCGACATCAACCGTGCCTTGGGCTACGACCGGGCTTCGTCAACCCTCATCATCGACATCGAAACGGCGCTCAGTGACCGCGAACGAAGTCCTGATGGTCATCGGCATCATAGCAGCCAGCTGTTTGGTGTCCTTCGTGACTACGTACGTCACGTGTCATTTTCTCATGAAAAGAGGAATCGTCAAAAGTGGCGATGCGACGGTCGGGTTTGCGAGAGGGCGCGAACCTGTCAAGGGTTGGTTCGCCGTGCCGAGGGGAGACGTAGTGATGGACTTAGACGCGACACTCAGGAGGACGAGTATTGATATGATCTAACCAGGGAGTTGGGCAATCCCAACTCCCTGGTCTAACTATCGGGTTTGGTAAGGTATTTCAATGGCCAGGTTCAAGGATCCATTCTTGAAAGATGAACGTATACCTGGACACCGTCCGTATCTACCCAATAGTCAACCAACTTGCAGATTCCGGATTTTGCGTCGAACCAGGGCGTATCATCTTTCAAAAATGGACGCAAAGAACATGGCCTCCCTTAGTGACATTATCCAAAGAGGCTGAAGCTGAAAACTCAGGTCCATTTTAAACGATGGTGCATAAAACTTGCCTATATAATAGGGGCACTCAGAGTTGCATGCCGCGCAAGATACACCGCGAGCGCAACAGGGCTAGCTCTTGGTTCACGGTCCACAATATGGAAACAACATCCCTATCATTGTGCTTGTGGTGGACAACCCTTTTGACAATAGCAAGTACATACAGATGTGCGGCTGGGTCCTTCACGCAGCTCCTTTGCACACGTCCAATTAAAAGCAATCTAGTGTGCACTTTGGCCAAATGAGACACACCTAAAACATTATTAATTATACAAATATTAATAACAATTCGGGAATGGGTTATATTTGATACATCAGCGGTCATATTTGGGCGAGGCAGTATTCAATACAAATACACATAAAATAACAGTTAAACTGTAAACAACAAGAAAACGTAAACAAAAAAATTATACGTGTCCTTCGTGAGCTCATGCTATATAGTAGCACTGAAACCTTAAATATAAATGTAGGGGGAGATCGTTAATTAACTCTGAAGAGTGACTACTGTATGAAATTAGAGGCCAATAAAAGTTAAGTGCTACATAAACCTGCTCTTAAATGATTATAATTTACATATTATTCATGATTAGGAAAATTAGATTCAATAATTTAGCCGATATTGAATAAATGGAGGTATAATCTACAGAATGTTATCTGACGTCATAGTGTTGATCAGCTTCAAACGTAAGTGGCGTGGTTACACATAGCTTTTGTCTCAACTTGACTGGGTTTACTCAAAAGGCAATTTTCTGTCTCTTTGGTTTGAGAATGGTCCATGGTTTGATCGTCTCATTATGAAGCCAGATAGGGGACGTAACTTCCAAATGCAGTGAATTGTAGTTTGCCCCGCCCCCAACCCCCTCCCAGGAAAAATAAAATAAGGAGACTTCCTCTGTTCAGTGCACAATGAAGTCAAAACGCGATACGGACCTTTACAATCTAACTTCCATACGAGTAATTTTTCGCTGTCCATGCAACATGAGATCCTAATTTTCTAAGCATGCGTATGGACAGCGTAATGTTATCTCGATGCGATTTCAATTCATACACATCGTGAAGTGTGATTGAGATGAAACTTGAAAGAGTCAATAATGTTTAGGGGCGTCGCTAATGGTGAAGGAATGGGGTATAAGCTTAAGTCCTTCCTTACATTTCTTATCGGCACATCTGTAATATTTTTGCAAACGTCACAGATTCATTAATGACATTTTTCTTATTACAAAAAAAAGGAGAAGAAGAAGAAAAAAAAGGGGGATAAAAGCTCTTGCAGCAGAACTGAAAATAATTTATGAGGCCTTTTTGGTTGGAAATTCTTCATCAAACTTGTCAGCAAATAATGATCTCACATCCACCTCTCTCTGTCTGTCTGCCTCTCCATTCAAAATGGTCCAATGACGCCCCTGGAGCCATTTTGCGAAATAGCGTCAAAGCAGTCAGTCATGATATAGTCGCTTGGTTGTGTATCTTGCGCGGTGGCTTCGCGTTTCTACCGAAACGAAATGAGTGTTCATTAATGTACATACAAAATGACTAATATATTTACTTATCCTCTTATTCTGCCGTCTTATAGGCCAAAATGCTTCAATCTTGTAATTTCCTTTCAAATCAATGACAAAGCATTGGTCTTTCATTAGTTGCATTTTAGTCTTTGAAATTGAACTAAAGTAATGCCAACGTCACGAGGGCCAATTCCTTTGCCCCCAAGCCGGTATAAAACGACTCTGCTTGTAACTTTGTCACTGTCTCCTTTCCCCTCCCCCTCTCTTCCCCCCTCTCTCTCTCTCTCTCTCTCTCTCTCTTTCTCTCTCTCTTTCTCTCTCTCTTCCCCCCCCTCTCTCTCTCTCTCTCTCTCCCGCTCCCCTGTCATTTCTTTCTTTACCTTATATTATTTCTCTCTGTATATGAATATATGTTTGCTATGATATCTATGTGGTTATTTTGAACGACTTACATCTATTCCTACAAGTTACATTAACTTATCATGATAACATAACATGCTAGAAGAACTTATCCTGAGAAACAATACTTTTTATTGTTGTACATAACTTCGATTAAAAACTGACCTTTGATCTGATTTCAGGCCTATACATTCCTTTCAAGATACACATATGCATGTATTACTAACTGGCTGGTAAATTTATTGTTTTAAAAGACCCCCTTTTAAAATGAGATTTAAAAGAATGTTTCTTCAAGGTGAATATTTGTTTTTTTTTAATCACAAAGTAAATATTGCAATTCGAAGTCACACATTCATTTGTGATTGTAAGTTGCTATGGTGTAATATGTATGCATGTACGCATGTTTGTAGTTCATGTAACAGTTTATATCAATCTAATTTGATTTACCATCAACTTAATATGCAAGTATACAGGGTTCGAAATTGCCTAAAATATTTGATTGCACCATTCTGATTTTGTTGTTTTGAATATGTTCGTTACATCAGTTTAGTTGCCCCAAATCAAACGTTGTTTGTAAACTTTGAGACTGTAATGCCCATTGCTCACGATGCGTCAATAATTTGCATGACGTAGGACTGTGTCAGGGTGTGCGACGCAAGCTCCTGCGACAATAACTCCGTGGTAATTTCTTGCTGAGCTAAAACCCAATTGCAACCCTATTCCCTAAAGCCCGGAGCAATAATTGTTACCAGAGCAAATGTCGGATCACTGCCAGGCTCGATTAGTGCAAAATAATACATTTATTCAAAATGGCGTCTCGTGTGCAACGGGTGTTAGAAACAGAGTGTGGTCAGATATCAGATATATTAATAATGAAGAAAAGAAGAAATGTAGTAAGGGACTCACTTTGTAATCGTAATAAACCCATGTGATATAATATAAGTCAATAGTCTGGTGGTTATTAAGTTAATTATTTTAATATTGGCGATTGTGTTGACAGTGTTACTTCTTTTCATTGTAAGTGTTTGAACTGATTTTTTCTATTATGAATGTTATCCTTTTTTCTTTAACCAAATTGCATGATATACACCATGACTTGAATAACTCTGACACCTCAGTCACACCAGCGAGATCGACAGCGTACAAACAACAGACCGTTCAGGGAATTACATTACCCCCGTGAATTGCCCAGAATCGGTCAGTTTGGGATCGGTATGCACGGAGTCGTTTTGCCGGTGTGACTGAGGTACAAGTGAATTTCTACCAGAATGCTTATCCAAAACCAGAACCCAGGATTACTTCTAGAATTAATAATCATTTCTTTTAACATTTCACCGTTTGTGCTGTATATCTTTCCTGAAAAATTACTATTTATACATATTAAAGTAGCCTCCAAAAACAGGTTGGGTAAAATTGTAGCCATGCTAGGTAAAAGTTTACACAGCATTGGGGAAATTTTACCATAATAGTGGATATATTTTAGCCAGTATTTTAACCAATAGCCAACATCCATGCGTGTTCGTGTTTTTATTTTTCCCAACATGGCAACATTTCACCCGAATCTTTTAGAGTGATTATGATATGCTGTAAAAATTGCAAATGTATACATCTAAATTTGCTCTTCGAATCGTTCGCAACATCCAAATTCACAATCTATTCAGTCAGTTTTTATTTGAGTCCAATCCAGTGTATTTATTGTAACTTGCAGACAATAAAAGACCATGCACAGAAATGGTATGGTATACAGCATTGCAACACAGTCTAATCACCTTATATGTATTGCCATATTATCTAAAAACTGAGTTACATGTATTTTTCTCAATATCAAAGTGGGTAAAATTACACGATTAACATAGTACCATCACAAACATCTACTAAGTCTATAAGGATAGCAAATTAATGAAAAAATAGTGGGCTGTCCAATTTCGGCTAGAAAAGATGACGAAACAAAGATTAAAGGAGTGCAAGAGAGAAGAGAATAAAGAGGAAGAGAGAGAGAGATTTATGCTCGGTGTTCGAGAAAATACACATACAAAAAAAACAAATAATGAAGCTCCGTACACGAATAAATTGTCTTCAAAATGTCCGCCCTTAGGGCTTTGTCAAGTAATGATTTTGATATTCATATATAAATAGTAAGTATATTAGAAACCAACATTTTAAGATATCCTTCTAAACATGATCATAGCCGAGAAGCTAAAGAGCACTGTAATCTAGCAAAGAGTCTCTGACATCTACGATTATTATTGAAATGTGCTTTTACATTGAAAAGAATACAAATAGCTCTGAATGAAATTGTATAATACACATAGAATGATGCAATACCGAGAGTCCTATTGACTAAACCATAATAAGCTACAGCAAAATAAACGAGACACAACGACTTTGATATATCCTTCAAAGAAATATTTACAGAAATCATTGATGCACTTTAGAAATAGACGGTAATCAAAATCTTAAGAAAATGGCATAATATCATATAATAAATAAAACAAAGATAGACTGAAACGGATGTTTAATAGTACTTTCACGTCTTAAATGAATTTCAAGGCATTACCACTTCCTTTTCAGTCGCTGAGGGTCATTCGAAATTACACCAATCTTTTTCCCGCAGCCCGCCAATTTCTTTCTTTCTGCGAATAAAACCGGAAAACTGAATTTTGTGCACCGCCCATTGCAAGTTCATACATCTATGTTTTGGGGGTGTTTAGCTATAGTGGAAGTGGGATGATATCCTCTTTTTTTTGCTATCACGCAATTTCCTTATGCAGCAACTTTGTAAGAATCGACACTTTATTTATGGGGGGGGGGAGGGGGGGGGGGGGTACCAAGGCGTACAATACCAAAGCAAAGATAATACTTTAGGACCCCCTTAGAAATAAGCTAATTGCCAACTTTTATGAGTTAAGATATAAACAAAAAAGTAAGCAATTCTTTCTTTTCTCTGTTATACATGTCATGTTTGAATGGATTTATACTTTGCGGATAAACTCAGACCAAGATTACTTAGAAATGACTTGCACTGTAAACGAATTCTAAAATGTACCTCATATTGAGTAAAAAAGGAACATGCATGTTTATTGGGCAAACCTTTACTTCATTCAATGTTGGGTCGGTTTTACCCTATTTCGCGGTTATATTTCATCCAATATCAATACATTTTAACCATACAACAAACATACACATTTTATTTTAATCCAATATATTTGGTAAAATTGAACCCAATTTATTTCCGAGTGTGTGATTTATTTAGCATGAGGTCATTGACGTCATTCTATACTACTTCATCCCTCGAGATGGCGTGTGGAAGAGAAATACCATTTAAATTCAATACATCAATAACAAACGAGTACAAGGAAGTAATTCTCATCAAGTGCTCGCTGTTCGCTATAATAAAAAATGCCTTGGAATAAGAAAGAAACAAAATCTCCGAGACAAAAGAAGCATAAAGAATATCAAATTGTTGTCTATTTCTAAAAATAGAAATGAATGAAAAGAAAAGTAATATGAGTTATTTAAGTCGATCCTAAGAATCAAGTAAAAAACAAATGTGTGTATGCCTCAAGCTAAACAAAGTAATTTGAGACATAATATCGCTCATCCAATACGACAGATTTATGAGTAGGTTTACATTGGCAAGCAAAATTGTATTAGAATCATATTAAATGTAATAGTTAATGTTTTGTTGATATATAATACGAGTTCATCCCAACTGTTCTTTACAGCAAAAGAAAACGGGGAACGAAGTAAATTGTATATCTCTCAAAAAAATTGTTTGTAAGTTAGGTTTATATTTTTGTATAGTAAAATTCCCATAAACACTGCATACATCAAACGTTTTTGGTTTGAACTTAAAATTGCATTTTATGCTAAGATAGACCGACTGAACAACCTCAAAACCAAACGGAGTTATGCAGTCCGCCAAGTTTGTCTAATCTTCACATTTTGATGAGCATTGCAATTTAATTTGCTTCAAACTAGAAGCAGTGACAAATGTATAAAACAATGTCGCTTCAATAATTGTTTTTACATTCATTTCTCAACCGTCAATCTGTCGCGACAAGTGCTGCATATTAACTCAAACAGTTTTCAATCGCTCAAGTACTTGACTTCCTTTTGCATTATGACACTGTACTTCCTCTACCCCAAATCTAATACGAAGCATTCGAACCAAGATCATAGCATAAGTGCAAAAGTAAATGTTCTTGTTCTCAGTTATTGCACTGCTCCATATTATTAAAAAATCAAAGAACTTCAAAGAAAAATCAAAGAACAAATATTCATTTTCTTGGTGGGGAGGATGTTTCCCCTTTTTTTTTCTTCTCCAAAATCACATAAAGATTTTTTTCTTCAGATATGAGATTTACTAGACACTATTAAAGTAAAAGTGTTCTGTCACATTTTTTCTTTTGGTTTCTTTTCCCCTCATGTGCAGACAATTGCACATTATATTTGACCCTTCTCGTCAGCGGCCCTCCCCACTTCCTCCTGCATCATGTCAGCCTGTCATCATGTCATTCATTTCTATCAAAATCATGCAACATGATACCAAGATATCAAAATGTATTCAAATTAATTAATGAAACGTTAATTAGACATATCATATCGAAACAGAACGCACAACAATACATTTATAAGCAACAAGAAATAGGAAATTCATCGTTTCTGTGCTGAAAATATGATCTTTTAAAAAAAAAGTTCAGTGGTGTATATCTATCCAGAAATCATTATGCAGGGAGCGGAGTCCTCCATTGACCGGCAGCCCAGCGTATCGTCGATTAATTGCAAGTTGTCAAATTTGCAAAATTGCAAGTTAGTTTGAAAACAGAAGGAGGCACATAAGCTCAACCCAACGATTGACATGTTCTTGTATAATACAAAGTTAAGTTTTCATGTTATTCTAAATATGTTACATAAGGACACATTTCAATGTCAAAGTTTGTTTATGTTCACTAAGTTCTACAAAAGTGTTCGATGTCTCCAACTGACTTTTATTCAAATGGCAACATCGTTTGCCACAACCGATGCACTGAAAATCTGGGACACCTGAGAATCGGTTGTTGCAGTTGACTCTTTGCGAGTCTCTGATCGCTTAAGGGTTGCAGACTGGTCCATGCTGATATTACTCGTCCCATTCTCATCCATCTTTGCCTTCTTCACCAGGTGTCGTTTTATCGACGGACAGAGGGCGAAAGCCTCGAAGAACGCGTGTCGGTACCTGGGGTTGACGAAGGTAAAAACGAATGGGTTGATGGCCGAGTTGATGTAAGAGAGGATCCGACCGGTCCACATGACCTTTTCCACCTGGTCGCCGGAGAGAAGGTAGTTCTCAGAGGCTGCCGTGATCATCATGGCGAACGAAGCGCACTGATACGGAGCTAGACAAATGAAGAAGATGACACCATTTATGATGAGCATGCGCACCACTTGGTTACGCATTTGGATACTACGCACAGCGGAATACGCAAGTTGATTTTCGCGTACCGCTACGCGCGTGTTGACAGCGCGTATGATGAGCCCATACATGAGGAAGTTGAGAATCATGACGACAAAAAACGGGATCGTCTGGAGGCCGTTGCCTATTGACAGAAAAACATCAGAGTGTGGAAGGCAGTAGCCGACCAGATTTGGTACGGAGTCGAACTTTTCAAAATCTGGCCACAAGAAACATAGTGGGGTCCAGTTGACCCATCCTGGGATGAGGCTTGCCGCGAAGGCAGTAGCTAGCAACCATGCAGCAGCTACGGTCCGGATTGTTCGTTTACGTCCGCTCATTAGCCGGTGCTGAACAGGTCGACACACTGCGTAGTACTTCTCAAGGGTTACCAGCGTCACCAAGAAGATGGATCCATAGTAAGACAGCTGCACGAAGTAGTTCAGAAGTACGCATCCAGCCGTCTTCAAGCCGTATTGGTCGTTGTAAATCGGGGACGCGATATAACGACCGACCTTATCTCCCACCGCAAAACAGAGAAACATGATATCGGCGACGGCGAGATTGAGGAGGTAGTAATTGGTGACGGTACGCATACGACGAATACGGGCGACGACGAAAATGAACGCGCTGTTGGAGATGATGCCGATGGCCCATATTATTGGCATGACG
Source organism: Strongylocentrotus droebachiensis (assembly GCA_035222895.1). Classification (NCBI taxonomy): domain Eukaryota; kingdom Metazoa; phylum Echinodermata; class Echinoidea; order Camarodonta; family Strongylocentrotidae; genus Strongylocentrotus; species Strongylocentrotus droebachiensis. The sequence continues at coordinate 25,723 of JAVYIG010004076.1, forward strand.
ATTGTGATGAGGACTGTCTCACCAGGCTGATAAAGAAACGTGCTTGCCTCTTCGCTTGAATCATTTCTTAAGTCATAGAAACCCACCCCCGGCGGACAAATATCCCCGTCAGACATTGTGAAAACGGTGTGCGAAAAGCCCTCTTTTCTGAAAGCTAAGGGATCTTCGGTCGACATATAGATTTCGTGTATCAATAGATCAATATACGCTCAGGTTCGTCGTACTCCTTCCAGAAAATGTAACTTTAACGATTAATTTACACCACAGAGAAAATAGGACAGGCCCCTGTATTCGTAGCGACTTCACTTAAACAAAAGATGAAATATAATCTCGCTAGTTCCTGATGCGTTCTTGAATGTCATGATATGATAGTTTGTTTTGTTTCAAACTGCCTTCTCCAGAGTTCCACAGTAGAGACAAAACACAGCAATTAGTGAAGATATCCAACCGGTCTGTTAATGTTCTAATCGCTTTATCAGCACAGACGAATCGCAAGGAGATGATAATGCTATAGCTTGCTTGTATTTATACCTTGCACTGGCTTGCAGATTACAACATTTGCTCAAGCTTGGTTGTTGTACCACCTCATTATACTAATACTCCACCGCGAAGATCATTAATCACCTTGACCAATCTATGATGAAATCCTAAATAAGACAAACTTTCTTTGGCATACGAAGGTTGATGATATTATAGAGCCGACTTATGGTTGTGAAATATCCATGAACGTGTATATTAATTTATGACCTCAAGTTTGGAAGTTATTAAATTTCAAATCACCGATGGTATAAATTCTTTCCTCGCGTTCATTAATAGAAATCTATTTAGCAGCAGTAGCGATGGATATTCTGATATAATAGTTTATTCGTGAGCAAAACAGCGAGGTTCAGATACTTCAGGATCACTCTCGTTAGTCGCTCCGTGAATAATTATGATGATGATTGTATCCTTGAGAGTTTCTTCAAGATCTTGTTTATTTTAAGTAAGCCGCTCGACAGTTGCCGCGAAATCAAAAGCGTTGCTAGGTGTACTTACTACTTGCTAATAGGACCCTCTCAAGAAAGGGTCACCTCGAGAAAAACCCTCCAAAGTTGATTATTGTAAAGAAAAATTAGACACACACAGGCAACGAAAGTATGTGATATGTCTCAAATCACTTTAAACTCACAAATTGTTCAGGGGATAGGAAGTGTTATATTGAAGACGACATTGCACGATTATCACGATGTCGATACCGATATCACCTCTGCAAGAAAATTCCCGCCATATGTCCAGCTATAACAACATCTTTTTAATTAGTCACTGTCCTGTTAGTCGTTATAACATATGTGTATCATTCAGGTAATACAGCTTGCTAGGATATGGCCAATAAGTTCTATTAATCTCATGCGATGACAAAATTGTAATGTTTCCCGACAAACTTTCTTGTGAAAAGATTCACGCAAACGAATCTAGAAAATATTAACAACTAGCAGCAGAGCTGGAATCCTATAGTTTATAAATCGTTTGCGAACAGAGCATGACAAGTCCGATGCACATCAGCAAATACAATATATCACCATATCCTGCAAAATTTCTTGTGTTGTAAAATGACAGCGTTTGTTTTCCTTTCCTGACAAGAAATGAAGAATTGATGATCTGAAGTTAAGCTGGTAACATCTCTCGCTCATCGATGAACATCCACTGATGAACTCAGTAGGATCTCATCATGTCTGATAAAAATGTGATGTGACGTCACATATCTGGGCGTAGTTAAAAAGAAGGCACGCTCACTTATGATAATCATATTCCTCTCCCTGGATTCGCGAGCTCATTGAGTGAGTTCTATCCAATCACATGTGGTCTCGGGTCAATGGGCTATAAGGATGTCCTTAGCTATAGCTGGTCGAGGATTGGTGTTGGTCTTGAAAAACAAAGACTTCCCTGGGAATTTGGAAGAACTCTCTCTGTCCAAAGAAATTCGTTTAGATAAGCGCACTCATTTCCTGCATGGTATTGGACGAGAGTACATTTTTTAAACGCACAGGAAATTCGACTTAGGATGAAGGGGAAAAGACCAGGAAGGATTTGGCTCGTTTGGCAAAATAATCTCTCCAGTTCTTCCTTTTTGATATAGCAAAAGATAATTAGATGTTTTCGTGGATACAAAGAGAGAAGCGCCAACAGTGCTTTCTTGGTTTTCGAGTGATCTCCCTTTCTGTAATTATGATGGCACCGTGCATGTCGACAATTCAATCAAAATAATTTAAACAATCCATTTATTGATAGTCCACACAGGGAATGAATATTGTCACCTTGATATAGAAATAAGGTATTAAACCCATCGCAAGTTTGTGGTGATCAAGACCGCTTGAAAAGATAAATCCCAATTCGTGTTGATTTCTTCATGAGAAAAGCAGAACTGGATTTAAAATACTAATTGTTCCTCTCCGGGGAATCTTAGTTTTATCACACTTTCACAGATATCATTATTGCATTGTCCATCAGGGTCCCTTTAGGATACAGCTCATTATGTCTAATTATGATGGAAGTATAATGCTCGTTAATTCGTGCTGGTCACCGCGTGAATGTCTTGGTATCTCCTCGGCTTATATTTTGTATTCGCTGCAGAATTCACGAGTTTAATCTGTTGAAAAGCAAGTTTATCACATTCTTTTCTCGATCTGAGTTAAACGTTCTCTCCTTCTACAAGGAAAATTGCTCCGCTTTATATTTCTTTTAGACACAAGTTATCCCCTCCTGATACAGTCATGGCCGTATCGTGCTGTTAGTTTTACTCTTATAGTCTGCCAGGCATTCATATTTTCAAAAGCTAAGAACAACAAATCCTCGTCTTCCCGTTGTGAGCTCCATTCATATACCTAATACATCACAATTGGAGCGAATTTACCCTTGAGTGGGGTAGATGGAACCAGACATTGAGGAGTCCTATCTAAGAAAAAATTCTCCTCATATTCATTCCTCCGTCGGTTGAGCTTTTTGCTAAATTAGAATTGCATCGTCGTGATGTTATCATTTACTTCATCTTTATCCAAGCATTTACAGAGCATTTAAGTTTTACCTTTACCCGTCTCTGTTTGATTATGATTCTGTACCCATTAGTGGCTCTACTTCACGTGAAGCAGTTGCCATGACTACCAGAATGATGATATCTACGACATTACCCCCACTATGTTTGAGAAAAGGATCAGAAAATGAACTTTGAACATGCTCCAAAAGAAATAGCTGTGTTGTGCCCACTAATAGCTTAACAAGAACACGGCTATACCAACAATGGTTCTTTTCTGATACTTTTAAGAGTTAATCTAATCTTAGAATTATGCTAATCTAAAGTAGATAAAATGTTTATGTTGAAGATAGTAAATTACACAGTAAAGACAAGATTATTGATGTTATGTTCAAGATCACGTTTCGTTGTCTGTTGCGGGGGTGACCTCTATTGTGAAAGACGCGTGGCAATCAGACCTACATCCCTTTCTAGTATTCACAATGGTAACCGCCCAAAATAATTGTGGAACTCTTAATAGTCTGAAAAGAAGATCCCTGGGGGCTTGTGGTTCCAATTTGACATCCGTCCGCTTGTGCGCTGGCACGAAGATCATACAGCCATTTTTTCCTATTAAATCGCTATTATCCAAACGGAAGATAATCACAACCCTCTTACGTTCAATCAATATAGATACGCATTTTTCTCTGCAGACGATCGTCGCTCGTATTTTGGCGCGCATTACCTTTCGTTAGTCCTGACTTCGTTCAATCATGACTGCCATCATTTCCATAGAAATCTTCTCAATACAAGACAAACCTTTGGATGCCCATTCAAAAGGTTCATCGTTATTACGATTAAATTGTGCTTGTAGAGGTTTGATCGAAATCCTGAATGGGCTGATTTTTGTCCGAATTAGATATGCCCGATCTAATTTGGCCTTCTCATGTTGCCGTGCCATCTAGCACGGCCATTTTCCTCGCGATGGAATTTGGCAGGGGAGTTGATTGGGTTGGAAAAGGACATAAAAGCACATGGGGATGACATGAAATAAAATAAAATTTCGGGAGCCAACCCTTTTCCGAATCAAGATGAATTTTCCCTGGCAAATCCACAGTTTCGGCAAATCATAATTGTTGTCGGCATTATTTTTGTTTTCTTTTGAAGCTGGCAATATTTTGTTTGGAATTAAAGACCCTTCTCCTCATCTTCTTGTCGGCAAATTAAAAAGACAGTCGTTGCCATATCATCAGCCTTATTATTTCAATAATATATTTTTGGGGTTATTGCCCATTTTGCTTTACTATCGGCAACTTTTTGGCCTATCACATTGTCTATTTTCGAAGAGTTACCTCATTATATTATAGGAGATTATAACAAAGAGAAAGATTTGAGCACCTTTTCGACAAGGTGCACTAGTGCAGGTCTGAGATTGTCCTAATTAAGGGGTTAGTTAGCTAATTACATTTTTTCCTCTGGGGTAACCGTTCTTCAGAGTACGTTAGCACGGCAGTATTGGGTTCAAATTCATGGCATACGAGATCGAAAATGTTCGAATTTACGAACAAGATCAAGACCTCACTTCTTGAGACCAATCTCGAGACCAATCGATCTCGGCAGAGGTGGCGCTACCCGGGGCCACTTTTACACAAGAATTTCGCCCCGTTTTCTTTCCAAAAGGTGCCCCTTATCACCTCTGATAAGTACCCCTTTACATCCTTTTTCAAATTTGATAAGTGCCCCTTTTCCTTCGACAAGTTTCACTTTTCCTTTCTAATAAGTTCCTTTTTTCTTCTGATAAGAACCCTTTCCCCTTTTAATAAGAGTCCCTCCCCTTTCACATAAATGCCCCTTTTTACCTCTGATAAGTGCCCTTTTTAATTAACACGTGTCTGTTATTCTTTCTCCATAGCATGTGCCCCTAATTTCAAGCGACTGAGAGCAACTTTTTCTTTAATTTCCCCCATAAACTCGTTCGCTAGGCTCGCTTTTATTTATGATTGATATCATTATTATAACTCATCAAAGGACTGTTCATTCTTTCATGATTAAGATTGGGTTTTTTTCGCGCTGCGACCTCAAAAATCTTAATTATTTTGCTCGCTTGGAAATGAATATTTAGACCATTACACACAGTTTGGCGGATACAAAAGACCATAGCGTATTGAGAGAGATAGTTGCGACACGCGCACATGTACGCAATCAAAGGTCATGGAGCTCCCACATAATAACGGGAGGGAGAGCAGGTTACATATTCTCTATTAAATTAGTATAATAATAATCTTTTAGTCCACTCCAAATTTTATTAAACCGAAACGGAAATTCTTTTTGCCCAATTGATCGAGAGCCCGGCAGCCACTGAGCAGGGCCAGATCGACGTTGCTCTATCCCTTATTGTTGAACGCCAAAACAAGGTAGCAGCAACTCCCATCTTTTAACGTATTTTGGTATGACGCGGCCGGGGTTCGAACCCACGACCACGACGGTTGTGAGGCGGACGCTCTACTGACTGAGCCAACACTCCGGTATAATCCTCACATCAGATTGGCTCCATGATTATCATAACAGATATCATGTATGTTTTCGTTCACTAAGGTCGATTTCAGTCTCGTCTACAAGGGGTAGACCGTATCCGGACACCTACCCCCTGGACATCCACCCCCCAGATAACCAACCCAGTCAACTACGCCCTAGGACAACTACCCCCTGGGGCAACCACCCTCTAGGACGAGTACCCCCTGGACAACTACCAGCGGACAACTACCACCCGAACAAGTACCCCAGACAACTACCCCCTAGGATAGTTGTCCGGGGGGTAATTGTCCGGGGGAATTTGTCCGAGGGTAGTTGTCCCGGGGGGTAGTCGTCCTAGAGGGTGTTTGCCTTAGGGGTAGTTGTCCTAGGGGGTAATTGACTGGGGGTGGTTATCCGGGGGGTGGATGTCCAGGGGGTAGGTGTCCGGATATGAATCATGATATTATCAATGATGCTGCAAGTGATGTGAGATGATACGTCTATATAGTGTTATTTAGGGTACGCATAATTATGCTCGTTCCCTCTTTTTTAAAGCACCCCCTATCTGAGGACTGCCAACATTTCCGAACCCCCCTTTCGCGGGCTTTTCCTGCCTTGGAGACCCCCCTAAATACGGAAAAATGCTCAATGTACCCCCCTAAATTCGGAATAATTTCTCAGGAGTCCAAAGAGATGAGAGAAAAAAAGAAAAACACCCCCTTTTTAAAGAAATCTCCGGGTGAAAAGTCAAATACACGCCTTTTTTTACAATTCTCGGGCCGGACTTTGTAGCACGAAAAGTACCCCTTTACCGGACATTTTGGTAACACGCACGCGGTCATTCCGACCCCGGAGTGGGGGGGGGGGGGGGGGGGGCGGGGATTACCAACAGTAAGGACGGGAAGGGGGTGTACCCCTGCCAAAAAATGTCAAAAATTAAAACATAGAAGAAAGGAAGGGAGGGCGGTAGCTTAGCGTGCGTCGAGACATTGAAACTTCATCAAGTATTCGCGACATATATTATTGTCAAAATGTTTTTAACGTCGCAAATCCACGTAACATTCAGATCTACTCTGGGTTTTGTTTTCTTCTCAATCCAATTTTCGTTATTCCGTAAGATTGCGTGTGTGTTTTCCCATTTCAGAAACAAATTTCCTTTTCTCCCCTACATGCGAGTCTATAGGTCACACTCCAATTAATGATATACTCCACATACCTTTTGTGATTATTAAAGTCCTCGCTTGAGCATGGTGGTTACTAAATGTTTTATCCTTTATTATGGAAACAAAAACCAATTAGCGTAATTGCAATGATGTATAACTTCTTTCCTTTATCAATAATTAAGATGCCCGGCCTCTAGCGATTTCAAATTAGCCCAGTTTTGCTCGCATGTTCTTTTAAGAATATTGGCATACTTTAGGTTTGTTCTTATTTATATTATCTTTCAACCAAAATTACAGATGCATTACTTCGGTTGCCTATTCTTTGATATACACTGTACTTTAATTAAAAGTCAACAGTCTTTGTTTTATAGTTACTCACTGGAAAGTTTTGAAGATAACGTTTCATAACAATGTGTGTTTTTTCTCGCCATGTCTTGTCATCTGATGTGCATTTTCTTTAAATAGTTTGGTTGAGAAAGTATGCTTTGTGTTGTAATCAATTTAATAGTTTGGATTACATTTCCTTTGTATTCAACCAAAGAGAGAGAAACTAAATAATATGATATAGATGTAAATAGAAAAAAATAGTGGAATCCGCTCTTAAACGAATAATCCAACCACAATGGAGTGCATTCCACTGTAGTAGATTCAACTCCAAACATGTCAAAGAAAGACCTATCACTAATACCACTCCTAAAAATGTATTTACACTCACAGAGGATGTCACAATGGAGATAACAAATAAACTTAACTTAAATTCTTGCATCGACCTCATAAACATTTTTATTGTGGATTTTAGGAAATATTGTTTGCATGCCAGGCTGCGGGCCTATTCTTAGGTTTTTGTGTCCGATGCCTGGGTGGAAGGGCGGCGTCGTAGGGTCCAGCCCCTTGGCGTCCACTCGTACCGTGAGCCTTCCGGTCACACGCAGGAAAATAATATTGTCATGAAAGGCCAGCTTTTATTATTTCTGCTCGGGGCTGATATGATCTTTCCTCGTTCAAAAGTAATTATAAACGCACATTTTTCTGAAATAACAAATTCAGTTTTACATGTTCTGGCCCACCGTACTTAATAATCATGATAACCGTTGATTGAAATTGCATTTTTTTTTTGTAGATGCCATTTTATGTAGTATTTCTATATATTTGTATTTATTGTATATATTGTAGATGTTTTTATGTATCATATTTATATGGATTTATTATATTCGTATTCGCACTCGTATCTTATTCTAACCATGAGGATTCCTAACCGTTTTTATTGTTGCTGTTATAATATTTGCATTCAACGAATATGATTCGTTATTCATTAACTTCTTTCTAATGAATTTTTCCTAATTTTTTTCTCCAATAAAAGCCTTATTTTTTTGTTGATTGATGTAATGAAAAGAATCCCATTGGTTAGAATTGGAAATGTTTAACCATGTTAACAGGAAATCGATGAAAAAAAGCTTTGCTGATTCGATTGTTTTTTTTAAATCTTGTATAAATATGTCAAATAAATAAATAAATATAAATAAAAATTGATATCATGAGACGAGCACTGTGTCGGACACTCATTTCTAAAACATAAGAGGTGAATGGTAGTATTAAAAGTGTAATAGTTTCAATGATGATGATGATGATAATAATAATAATGACCAAAGACCAATTCTCATATCGCAATGCAAGGAAAATAGGTCATCAAGCTGGGGTCATTTAATGGTCCTGTTCCTTTTGAGCCACGCGATCAACTCCATATCTTACCATATCTTGTTTTCGGTCTTTTCTGATTTTCGAGCACGTTTCCTGTTTACGTCCCTACATAGCGTTGTCCATCTGCCACCCTTTGTTTTGAGCCAGATGTGCCACACACATTTTCATTCATATATTTATTCTTATCATTTTGTTATTGTCGAAAATATGAGGTGCATCGCACTTTTTATTGTTTTCTCTCGAATAGGCAAGTTTGTCTATCCTGTTAGTGTTTTCTGACCGCCTCTTTCATTGTGTCGTTTAATAGTTCTTTGTGTTATTTGTTTGTCTTTGTGTTGGATTTCGTTTCCAATTTGAAAGTATTTAGATTCGGTACCGTATTCTGCTTTCCTAAAGGTTATCTGCTGACATGACACTCTTCACAAGTTTAATTTAGTGGAGAACATTTTTATCTCATGCGAACAAAATGTATTAATGCACGTATTGTCCTAAAGTGAACACACAAATTGATAAACACTTCATCAGAAGAAAAAAAACTTGAGGAGAAATATTTCAATCGACCGATATGAAAGAGATTTTCTACCCTTAAAAAAAGGATTTTCGCTTTTCACTGTGTGATGAAGAGTTGACAACTTGACATTGATATCCAGATATAACGGTTCTAGAAGGTTTTGGGAAGGACTCAAGCCCTCCATTTGTCACGAGGCACAAACAAAAAATGAGAGAGAGAGAGAGACATATCAAGAGTGGCTATTGCATTTTGTTCAAAATTGGCACTGTGGGTAGACCTAACCGAGGATCGGACTGGACCATAGAGATATAGTATACATCTCTATGGACTGGACACACAAAACTTTTCAAAGACAATTGCATTATGTGACGTCATCTAGGCGCCATTTTGTGAATTTCACCATGACACGTCAACTTATTACGCAGCATATCGACATATCAAACTCGCACGTAAAAAAATGAAAAAACTTAAAATCGTTTTCAATTATTTTTTTGCATAGTATGTTTCAGGCCATCTCGAACATTTTGTGAAAATGTTGTTGTTTTATTTCAAAATTCTTTGCGATCGTGTTGAAAGGGGCAACTCTGATTATATAACACTGAACATAAAATTAATAGAAATAGGCAAACTGCCAGGCGTGCAGATTGCGATTTAATTCGGTTTGGGAATTTTGATGCGGATGGCCACTTATATACGTTTTTTTGTATCAGGAATATAGGCCCGATGGGTTGAGCTGGTATACTTAGAACATCCGATACAAGTGAAAAAAGGAACAAATTAAATGAAAAAAGTAATAAATTAAACAAAATTATGTTAGGACCCCCTGCAATACTCCACCCCTAATCATTTGCCCTAACTAACTCGAACTGTTAATTCTATTTCATGACCATGCAGTGAATGCCTCGTGTCCCCTGAATGCAATGATGCCCGATAATATGATGCAAGAAGCAATGATGTCATTCTCAACCTTCGAGCGTAGTAGTGGTCAGGGGCTGACTGGCCATGGGCATGGGGAATTCGAGCCTTTGGGGATTTTTTTTCCCGCACATTATGATCAGTTATGATATTCCTGAAATAGTTATTTGTAGCTATGGTTGTAGTGATACCCCCTAAAAATTGATGTTTAGTCACAACAAAGGAATCAACTATCCACAATCAGTACTGTGCTATAGTTTTTGTTTACCGCTGGCTGGACTGAGCCTTTGATTGCAGTGTTTCCAGTATAATTCTATAAGCATACTCTGTTCTTTTCGCTTGATATTGCCATTCTATCTTTTTACAGCTCAGTTATAGTAATCATGTAATATCTTGCATTAAGTTTCCTCTTAATTCTAAATTCCTTCTCCTTCATTTCTCTATTTTTCTCCTTTCTTCGTATATTCTTGTCTTCCGTTCTTATTTGAAACTTTGAAATTCTCCCATTTTTTTCTTTTGTTTCCATTGTTCTTTTTCCCTGGGGCACATGCCCCTGGAGACAGCTCAGGCCAGTTTTGATTAATCATGATTATATAATAGACCTACATATTACTAGTGAAGGATATGACTAAAGGCTGTTTATAGAAAAGCATATCAAACATATTTGCTATGTTCGTAACAAATAAATGAATATTATTATACATGAAATAAATATTACAAAAAAATGTGTATCAACTTTTTTCTTTTCTTCTTTTTATTTTTTCTTGCAAAAAGTAGCAGCATACATCAAACATCATATAAAAAAGTGAACAATTAAAATCGAGACTTGATTAGCCAATCAAAACAACGGATAGGAGCAGAATTACATAATTTCAATCTCCGGTCGCTATCATAGACACAGTAAATCACTCAACACACAGTGTGTCTCTGGCTAAGCATAGACGTAATCATGACGAAACAAAGACCATTTCCTCAGATGACCCCCTTTTTTTTAGATTAAAAAAAAATTGTTTACAGCTAGACTTATCACATATTAAATTCGCTGTGTACTTTTTACTAAAGCTAAAACATTTCAAATTCCAAAGTTGATCCTTCAAATTTGCATATAGATAAGTGAAGGAGTAAAAAAAAGAAGATAATGCATAAACCATATTCAAGATTTCTGTCTTCTCCAAACAGCTATAGAATAAATGAAATTGTGTTTCTTTGATTCGAATGGAAAGCATCCCTGTGTATTACCTCATCATCAAGGGAAATAAGACCTTTCCGTTAACCAATCCTTTTCCCTCACGAACATTCGATGATTCGTGTGTTTGTTTGTTTGTTTGTTTGTTTATTTTATTTTAGCACTTTTAGAAAAGACAATGGCTGTTCTTCAGCATGGCCGTTTTAAGACTATAAAGCATGCCTAAGAATTTTTATCCTTTTCTCTAAAAATCATTACATGTTTTGTAAAAATATCTTGGTTGACAAACAAGAAAAATATGGGATTATCATGCCATTCACATGTGTTACATAAATTAAAAGTGTCATTACATGTAGCTTCTTCACTATTGTGTTGTACTCTACATAAAGCAGAGTACTCATAATACGATTATTTTTGGGCGGGTGCAGGAATGGGCAACCCTCATGCAGTAACCCAAATGTATTCAAATGTATTATCTCATACGAAATATGCTTCTCGTGATAGGCCTAATAATAATAATAATAACAATATTTATAAAGTGCAACATATCCATCTCTAGAGATGCTCAAGGCGTATACAAATAATTTGAATTAATATTCAACATATTTAAGCCTGAAACTAGTCCTTCATTTAACTACTACCCTTTTGTTGAAATGTACGTGCTTGAAGGATGCAGCACCATGTATCTCTCCCTCTCTCTCTCTGTCTCTCTGTCTCGCTCTGTTTCTCTTTCTTTCTCTTGCCCCTCCTTCATCCTGTTCTTTCAGTTTTTCTCCTTCTTCTTCCTTGTAAATCCGATTCTCTCCCTTTTCTCGTCTACAGCTCGCTTATCTCTCTCTCAGTCTCTCTCTCTCTCCCCTCAGTCCTCCTCCCTGTTCTTTCACCTTTTCTCCTTCTCCTGATTCTCTTCACTTGAGTGTCTCCCTGTCCTTGCACTAAATTCGTTATTTCCCACCTTTTTTCATTCTTGGATACAAGTTTGATTTTTTTCCTAAAAGGGGACATTATATAGCTTCACATTAAGCTCTGCTTCTTGTATAGGTTCCTCCACTTTTTCTCAAATCAAGATGTAATAAGAATGATTACATACTAAAAAAAGTCTTTGATAATGTTGCATTATTATTATTGTACCGATTTTGGTAATGCGCTGCTTTGTTTTGTTTATGTATGTGTCATGAGACAGTGGAAATAAATCTAAACTGAACTGAATAGTACTTCCCGCTTGCACCTCTGATCCTTGGCCTCTTCTTCCTCTGGAGATGTCAATCAGGCAACGGTGCAGACCAAAGAGATGTGCTGGTATCCATGATTAGACGTACTACTACTAAGTATTTATCTCTATGGACGTACACAAGCATCAATCAGTAGCTTTATTCAAGACATTTTTTTCATTTTTGCATATTATCTTCTACAAAATAAGATATATTTTGTTAACATTTTTCAAATTTGTCTAATATATTAAAATTTTAGAAATGAAGTAACCAATTCAAACCATCAAACCAAACTAAACCACATTCATTAGTATATGAAAACACCCTCTTTATAAATAAATGCCTTTTTTGTCTGCATTAAGACTACTAATATCAACAGTGAGAGTGGGAAACGACTCTCGAAATCTCTGCGAAAAATAGTTTGATGATCCGGAAAGGCCTAAAAAGTTGCATTTTACCTGCCAGTAGTTGTATGCATTTGTTCACCAGCATGAATTCCAAATACTTAACCTTTATACCCTTGTTTACCGGCAGAGCTATGTCGATTGTTTGTCAGCCACACGCACCACACGCCATGAGCATACGGGCGGGACTACACTGTCGCTACGCGTCGACAGCAAATACAATCATCATGGATATGGACTATCAACGATATTTCAATGAGGTCTCTAATTCCCGCAAACCGTCTCCAATTCGTAAACTTTGTAAGTAATCCTTTAAAAAAAAATGAATATGCGTCTAGACAGGGGTGGCGATTTCTTTTCAAAACCGGGAGGGGGGGGGGGGGGCGGGGTGCAAAAATGTGAAGGAGCGGGGGGTAGGGGCTACAGTATTTACGATCAGGTAGAGCAAAGCAAGCGTAGCAAGTGGAGCGTAATTTGGCGTGGGGTCCAGGGGCCAAGCCTCGGTGGGGGTCAAGAGGAGCCCCATGAAGCTCAGGGGTTTTAAGCATTTATTGACGGTCAGATCACTCAGATGAGTTTTTTTCTCAGGGGTTTTAATTAGGCCCGGGTTTTGGGCATTTAATTACGGTCAGATGAGCATATTTTGATACCTCATTTATGACACTGGCATGTAGGTCACTAACTGGAGTGGGGTCTTGGGGGCAGAGCCCTCGAAAGCTCAGATTTTTTTAGGCATTCAATTACGGTCAGATGAGCAGCCAGGGGCAGTCAGTATTTGTTATACATGTACATTTTTGGGGGGCACTATTTCAAATTCCCCCCCCCCCCTAACAAAATTGAGGGGAGGACGTGTCGCCCTTGCCCCCCTTGATCGCCGCCCCTGTATATATAATACATCATACTTAGATACATGATGTATACAATTACCATGATTCCACTAATGCAATACAGGTATCATAATTCTATATCTAATCCAAGTAATTAATAATAATAGAATTAATATGCTAAACAATATATATTAAATATTAATATAGGCCTAAGGCCATGTAAAATTGATTTCATGTTGATCGTCCCCGCCCGCTTCCTTTTTTCCGCCCGCCTCCTTATATTTGATATTTGATATATTTTCTTTTTATTCAGAAAACAACACAGAATACTTACCATATGCATCTTTTCCACCTTTTCTTCAAATACGCTGTTCAAATATTCTTGTACAAACATACTAAGACTAGCTGGACCCGCGGAAATCCGCGGGATTCTAGAGGGGGGCGGGGGGTGTAAATAGATATATAGAGACTGTCTAAATTAAAATCACCAAGAACTTTATTTGCCATTCAGGCCATTAAAAAAATATACATGTTTAGCATCCCCGCCCTTTTTTGGGGCCGCCTCCTATTTTTTTTTTTTGAAATTTTTTTTTTTTTTTTTTTTTTTTTTTTTGAAAGAAAAAAAAACAGCGTCCCCGCCTGCTTCCTTTTTGGGGGCCGCCTCCTATTTTTTTTTTTTTTTTTTTTATTTTTTTAAGAAAAAAAACATGAAAAGCACTGCTAAAATGTATTTCTGATTTAAAAAAAAAAAAAAAAAAATTGTCGGCCGCCATCTTGAAAAATAGCCCGAATGTCAGGGAAAATGTACGGAGCGGCCATTTTGAAAGTAAAAAAAAAAAAAAGGGCCTCCTCCTTCCCATTTTTCAAAAAAACAGGACGCTAAACATGTTTTGTTTTTAATTTGGCCTTATTTAAAAAAAAAAAAACGATCCAACTGTACCGGTAGTTATTCTTTAAGCCACTGGAACTGCGTAGAGTTCCGTAGTGTGGTGTACCGACTACGCAGAAATTAGGCTGCGTATTAATGGGAAAATAGTCCCCGCGTAGGTTATGTGTAGGCTGGCGTACAGGTTTGCTTATGGTAGCTTACTGTGTGGAAAGCTTTTACTGCTTTGTCGATCTGGCGTAGGGTAGCGTACTGTTGCGTAAAAATGCGTACTTTCTGCGTCAAGTTTCTACGCCGAAAGTACGCGAAAAAAATTAAACATGTTGAATTGTTTTCGTTCATCTTGCGTTCCCCTTTCCGTCCTTCAGCATATATTGGTACGCAACACTCGCAACTCTACGTATTGACCCCACACCAATTAGTGACCCGCAAGTGTCACAAATAAAGTATTAAAAATATGCTCATCTGACCCTAATTAAACGCCTAAAACCCCCGAGGGTTTATGGCCCCTTGAAACCCGTGGACCTCAGGCCTATATTATATATACACTCAACTCGCTGTGATCTGATCTCCCCCCCCCCAACTTTGAAGAACGTAACCCCCGAGCTTTTGGGGGTGTATGGCCCCTTGAAACCCGTGGACCCCACGCCTATATTATATATACACTCAACTCAGGACCCGCGGAAATCCGCTGGGATTCTAGAGGGGGACGCAGGCAAAAAATTAAGTTTTTCATTTCGGGGGGTCCATTTCAAATTTTTGGGAAATTTTTGGGGGCTACTTTTTTAACTCTCGGGGGCTCTTTTTTCTGGGGCTACTTTTTCATTAATTCATAAAAGGATAGGCCTACACTTTGTTGAGATTTGTTTAGTAGGCTAAGGTTTCAGGCTTCCTACTTCATAATTGCCTATTTTAAAAAAAAAAACATTTTTCTAGTTCAATAACCAAGTTTTCATGCATTGATTTGATGCAAGAACTGTAACATAATAGACCCTTGATTGTGATTATTTCTGACCATGAATTTCGATAATCATTTTTCAAAGTAAAATTTTCACAAGAAAATCAGACAGTCGTTTCTTTTTTCTGGGGCTACTTTTTCATTAATTCATAAAAGGATAGGCCTACACTTTGTTGAGATTTGTTTAGTAGGCTAAGGTTCAGGCTTCCTACTTCATAATTGCCTATTTAGAAAAAAAACATTTTTCTAGTTCAATAACTAGGTTTTCATGCATTGATTTGATGCAAGAACTGTAACATAGTAGACCCTAGATTGTGATTATTTCTGACCATGAATTTCGATAATCATTTTTCAAAGTAAAATTTTCACAAGAAAATCAGACAGTCGTTTAAAAACGTAGACATTAGTAGTCTAATACTTTTACTAATTCTAAGCTCAGGTTTCGCAAATCTATTCACGAAACTATATTGAAATCGCGGCAATAATGATGCAAACCAACAGATAACAATTTCAAAGTGTCAAATCTCTTCGATTCGAGCTCAGCTTAGCTGAACTCACACACACTGCAGCGTAACTCCATGAAGCTCGAACACCGGCGCCGCAGGCGTCGGACGCCTGCGGTGCCTGGTGCCGGTGTTGGAGCTTCCCGGAGTTACAGTGCACTGCAGCTGCATGACTGTGTGTACTGTATGTGTGTGTGGACTGAAGGCAGCTTGCGACTGAACTGTCAGTCCAATGGTTTTCTTGTGAAAACTTTCCTTTAGAAAATGATAATCAAAGTTCAGTATACATGGCCGTAGTAATCACAAAATAAGCTTTGATTTCATACCTCCATTCACGAAAACTATATAAAAATCGCAGCAATCATGATTGAAATAAGTCTCTAAGTTTGGACGTCGACGGGAATTAGCCCCGTGTATCAGCTCTGGCTCGTGCAGCGCAGCTAGTACAAAGCACACCCTATAGCAAGACGCTTTACTCTCGGTGATCCCGCCCTTTGCATAGAGCATTTAATACGCAACATAATGTGAGTTGTTGGTCAGCTGTTGTGTGTCTCTTTGAGAACTGCAAAGAAATGAATGTGATCGACGGCGCGGCGGCATGCAGTCTATATAGAGAATATCATATAGAAAGATACCTAACACGGGGTAAGTCGTACCCATTCAGCGTGCATTTAATACGCAACTTAATGT
Organism: Strongylocentrotus droebachiensis; assembly: GCA_035222895.1. NCBI lineage: Eukaryota > Metazoa > Echinodermata > Echinoidea > Camarodonta > Strongylocentrotidae > Strongylocentrotus > Strongylocentrotus droebachiensis. Next base: position 42,175 of record JAVYIG010004076.1, read on the forward strand.
GAGTGGATAGTCATCGGTCGTGTGTCTACGGATGTTATGTTGAATATCCATGAGGTATCTCTGTCGTCACGCATATCCTGCATTATGCATGTCGCGTCTGTTTTCGCCCTAGACGTCGACACGGAGGAGGACCTCGGGCGGAGTATAGCCAATTCCACAGAGTTGACTCTCCCGCGGACGATGGCACCGGTCACCGGTACCCCGAGGGGAGGGTTCAGGAGGAGATAGCTGCACCAACTTCGGTCGGCGATCTCATTAAAAAACAATAGAATACAAAGGCTCGCGGAGACGTTGCGCCCCCCGCAGAGCCTTAGCGTATTACTTATAGTGATGACTCTAGAAAAAATTGTATTGAAATGTAGAGTGGTTGATATGCTATATGATCGGCGATATGCTGAAGTGAAGCTGCGCTAAAAAATGATGCGATGATGCATGCGCTGCGCATGCATACATGTATATCGCATGTATATGCTTGAGTCGAGGAGCTAGCTAGAGATGAGTCGATCGAGTCGACTGATCATCGCATCGCAGATACCTCACGATAGCGCGGCCGCGCTCTAGCGCTGGATTTTACACGCGGCAGCCATCTTGGGAAAAATATCAAATATCAAATAACATGGTACACCCTCCTCCTCTTTTTCAAAAAAATCTGGACGATCAACATGTAATCAATTTTACATGGCCTAATACTTATATAAATAAGTTATACTTTGTTATAGCTTTCTAGGCCTAGACTAACTTGTCAGCGGATTTATGTGAAACTTCATCTAGGTAATGTAGTGCTATCTCCCAGGCTTTGTATGAACTTCAGAAGTATTCAAGTGAAAAGTAAGGATTGCTTTTATTTTTAGAAAAATATATATAATTATAGGGCCTATATACATAAATGTCTTCAACCATCAACAGTGAAACTTCTAGATTATGTTTTATTGGTTTCTCCTGAGCTTTGTATGGATTTCAGAAGAATTTAAGTGAAAGCTAATTATTTTTTTTGTTATTAAAAAAAAAATATATATATATATAATATATATACGACTATACGTCCTCAACCATCAACAGTGAAACTTCATCTAGGTAATGTTGTAGTGGTTCTCCCCAGCTTTGTATGAATTTCAGAAGAATTGAAGTGAATTTGTGAAAGCTAATAACGTACATTACCCACATGTAAATGTAGTTTCACTGTTGATGGTTAAGGACATTTGTAAATCAAAGCAAACATTTTGTAGATAAATGGTTAATGGTCAATCATTTGGCCCATTCAATATCTCCCTGGATGAATTTAGAGACAAAAAGGGGGGGGGGAGGAGAAACAGACTAGCAGCAAAGTAACTCATAAAACACATAGAAATGGAAGCGAGAGAATAAAAGAGATCCTTTTTTTAAACTTTTGTTTTCTTCAACAAATTTGCCACATAAAAATCACTGTGCAAAAAATAGATGACCTATAAACAGAGTACAAAATGGTATTGTCTTTGAGAACAAACAAATCTATAAACTTGAATTGACTTTGTCCCCTAAATTGCAAATAAACATGTACATGTAAGTTCAGTCAATGTTATCATGACCATGTAGATATCACTTGCAACTATCACAAAGTAGTAATATGTGTGTGGACTGAAAGGATGGATTTATAGTATAAGTTTTGTTCTTAATGGGATAGGCCTAATTCTTTCACAATGCCAGTAAGCATGGACTTTGATGTCTTATTAAACCCCATTACTAGATTACGAAAGCCGTCTGATTCAATCAAATTCCTGTAGTTTGGGTATAAAAAGATTAACTTGAGCATGGGTGTCGATCCCGGGGGGGATGGGGGGAATATATCCCCCCCAATATTTCAGGTGGGGGGGGGGGGGGGGGGATGGCCTGTACAATCATCCCCCCCAATAATTCACCATCACAAAAAAAAAAATGAAGAGAGAAATTAATGATGAGAGCCCGATGAGAGTAGTTAATAGTTATTACTCGCAAAATGACCATCAATATACACATTTTTCTATCTCATTTTCATAATACATGCATATATAAATATAAAACGAAGTAAATTAGATAACCGTATATGAGACAAGAATAAATTGAATTCTCGCTCATACGGTTTCTTCAGGATATTGATGGATTTATTCAATTTATTCAATCAAAAAGCAACGAGCTAAATGTTAAGCGCGAAGCGCAAAAGTGCAAAAAAGAAGTAGAGAGTGGAAGAGAGAGATAATGAGAGACAGAGATGATACAGGCGCGTAGCCAGGGGGCAGGGGGCGGTCGCCCATCCCCCCAAAAAAAAGCGCTGCCCCCCCCCCCAAAAAAAAAAAGAGAGAGAGAAAGAAAGGAAGAGGACGTAGGAAGAAAAGGGATTAAGAGTCGAGAATGGTACAACGAATAGTCTTGTTTCTCTAATAATTTAAGGAAACGTCAAAAGGTTTTAGACAAGGATTAAGAGTCGAGAACGGAAATTATCTTCTTTCTCTAATAATTTAATGAAACGTCAAAGCTTTCGCGCTTTGCGCGGGAGGGGGGGGGGGACTGAATTCAGACATGGATTAAGAGTCGAGAACGGTACAATGAATCGTCTTCTTTCTTTAATAATTTAATGTAACGTCAAAAGGATTTAGACAAGGATTAAGGGTCGAGAACGGTACAACGAATCTTCTTCTTTCTCTAATAATTCAATAAAACATCAAAGCTTCCGCGCTTTGCGCGGGAGGGGGGGGGGGGACTGAATTCAGACATGGATTAAGAGTAGAGAATGGTACAATGAATCGTCTTCTTTCTTTAGTAATTTAATGAAATGTCAGAGCTTCCGCGCTACGCGCGGAGAAAGGGGAACTTGATTAAAATAAGGATTAAGAGTCGAGAACGATACAACGAATCGTCTTCTTTCTCTAATAATTTAAAGAAACATCAATGGAAAACTCTCCCTCTCTGCACCCACCCCCTAGGGAGCGCGCTTCGCGTGCTCACTACCGCCCCCCCCCCCCTAAAATAAAATGCTGGCTACGCCAGAAAATCACAACAACAACTCAAAAGCGCTTGAGAGGATAATAACCCATGTAGCAAACCCACATGGCTCCCATATTCTCTGAAATGTTATCTTTATTGAGGGTGACTTGAAAAAGTTAATAACTTGGAAGGGAGGGGTGCAACCTGCCACACGCTGCTACCTCTTGGTTGCCTTGATCCATTGTCGAAAATATTTTGGCACCTATCATCCCCCCCCCAAAGTGACCACGGATACAAATCGACACCCCTGACCTTGAGGCCGAGGTCCAAAACTATGTTGACTTTTTATTGAGATATTCAAATCTGCTATAATTTCACAAATGATTTATATAGGCCTACAGAAGTGGATTTAAGAACAGATCATGATGGCCTCATGCATATCAAAAAGCCTAACTTGCTTAATGAATAATATGAGGAATAAATGTTATCAAGGTTGGATTTTTAAAACGATTTAAAAATCATTTAAATAAGATTTTAAAAGGAATCCAACCACTTATTATTTTGTTCAAGTCAAAGATGTTCATATACTTGTTTGATATATTTCAGGCATCCGTTTTGAATAAAGTTTGCTCTTTGCAATAAAGAAAATATTGTAGCCCATGCACTTGAACTTGCACTCATTAATGTGTTATGTTCCATTTACAAAATGTTAATGTGTAGTAAAAAATAAAAACATGGTTTTGTCATTTTCTCATAAAACAGGAACAAAACCATTTGTTACTTTAAAAAGGGAAGTCCACCCTGATATTACATTGGTGTTGATAAAAGCAGAAAAATGAGAGAAACAAAATAGTGAAAGTTTGAACAATCTTTGATTAAAAACAGGAAAGTTATGAACTTTTGAAGTTGTCATCAGTGAAACACAAATTGGTAACACTTTGAGATATTGCGAGTTCCCCTCCATTTTGCTCTGTACAGAAAATGTCATAAACTTTCATTTTCTTAGTTACTGATGATGGAATCCATTTGTTTTAAAGAGGAGTTGTATACAAAAAATATTGCAATAATTATATTTAGGGTGAATGTATGATTGAGATTTTTCTTAAGGGAAAATATAACATTTTGGACGTTGTTTAGTATAGGGCAAATGGGAGGGGAGCTTGCAAGATACATCACAGAGTTGCCAATTTGTGTTTGATTGATCACTCCTTCAACAATTTAAAGCTTTCTTAGTTTTGCTCAAACTTTCTCTAACCCGTTTCCCTCTCATTTTCAGCTTCTATGAAAACCAACTTAATATCAGGGTAGACTTACCCCTGTAAAAAATAGAAGCGTTCAGGGAAGTGTGAAATAAAAGGTCTTTTTGTGGTCAGTTATAACCGACACCTTGGTTGAAATCCCTTGAATTTGAATGTGGGGTTGACAGAGTTTTTGGATATATGCGCGAATCAAAAAAATTAAAAATGATCACGGATACATTGTTGTTGCATATACAGTAATTGCTTCCTGTATAGACTTTTGAAATGTCTCTCTTATTTACGGATCCAAGGGTACGTTTATGCTCAACTTTTTCTGGCCAGAATGAGGCATCTGTTACGCGTTTAGTTCAAAACACGGTTGCGTCCTTTCTCATTTTTGTAAAATCACTGAAAAACGGCGATCATAATCGCCGATCGTAAACTCACAAAAAGGTGCGTTCACGATCCGCGATTCTGGGGAAGCATAAACGCACAATCATTTGTAAACACGTTTAAATGGGGTCAACGTAGCATGCGCAGTGCAGGTGTGCGAATCAAGCTGCAGACCCTGCACTGCACTTCTCTGGCTCCTCCAGGCATGATTCTGGCTCTGAGCCAGAATCATGCCTGGAGGACTAGCCAGAGAAGTGAGCATAAACAATACACCGTGGAACTGCGATTACGATGAGCGTTCAAATCGCTCATTCTGCCTTCAAAACTGAGCATAAACATACCCTAAAGCTCACAGTGCTGCAATCCGATTTTGGAAGATGTCTTTAGATGAGGAAGAAAATATAATTGATTAATTGATGTATTCTATCAGCCATTAAGAAGAAGTGGGAGTATTAAAGTCTGCCATTTTTCATATATTCCTGGATATTTTGTTGTTGTTTGCTAAGTACATGTAACTCAAGTGGTTCACGGAACTATTTCAGTAGTAAGGCAAAGCAAAGTAATACTCATTTTTGTATGTAGTTTTTTTTTGCTCCGCCCACTTTTTTTTTAGCCAACCTTTAACAAAAAAAATTCTTCTATATTTTGTACTTGATATAAAATAGAGGTGGGGGAAATCTAGAATTTAAAACAACAGAAATCATTAGTTTATACATATTTTCACCTACAGGTGCATCAGTGTATGGACCAGTAGACTTTTATTATTAAAGGGATTGTTTAAAGCTTATCAACACTAGTGTGGCTAGGAGGGATTAGACCACACAGCGAGGTCACTGACAGGTGGCTATCTCATCAACTCAGCTCTCAAATAACATAAGAAATAGAGGATCATGGGGGACCAACAGGCACCGATTGGGGAAGTTTTCTATAAAAGAGGGAGCAAGTAGCTACAAGTAGGACAGTGGGGCTTTAACAATGTTAAACCTGAGATGCACAGCCCTACATTTTATCAATGTCTGTGATATGGTGCTATATTGAAGCCCTAAAAAAATAGCGCTTCAAAATGATCAAGAAGTGCCTCAAAAAAGTAAAAAACGGTTTTACCATACTCGTTTCCCCCATTAAACTGTAGTGTTATGAAAACCGTTTGGCAAACGCAATATTTGATTTCAATTTTTAATCATAAATATCTTGATAATCAGACAGGCGATCGGCTTGTAAAAGTCATGGGGTTTCTGACTGACCTAAAGGTTTATAATTATCATTGCAGCATGAGCTAAATCAAGGATTTTTTTAAAGGATCTAAGACAAAGTTACCGGATCCCTTTAAAAAAAAAAAGGCCCCATATAATTTGTATGTTCATGAAAAATATCATACAGTATGGCAGATTGGTATGAAATGTATAGCAATTCTCTCTGATTTCCTCAAAATATAAAAGCAAGAATAAACTTGATTTCAGTTGAAGTTCAGAAGGTGTTGATGACAAACATCTCATTAATGATAACTATTATTATACTTTTTTTTCCCTTGTAGCTGAATTGCTGATGACAGGGCCGCCCACCCTGATCTCGCTTGCAGCAGGTGTACCTAACGTGGACATGTTTCCCTTTGAGAAGTCAAGCATTACACTCAAGTAGGTTTTTATTTTTTATAATTTGATTTTATGTGATGTGATGTGATTGAATTAGATATAATTTGATTTAATTGGATGTGGTTTTGGATTTGATTTGATCTGAATTGATTTGATCTCAATCACCAAAATTAGTGTTAATATTGAATTCAGGGTTAGTATGATTTAAATGAAAATTTAAATTACGATTTACGCCCCAATTTTAAAAAAATTCAGTGATTTCAATCACTTCCAAAAGCTTGTGTTAAGGAATTTTTTAGTTTGTTTGAAATAGAATATTCCCTGCTTTAGCGCAGTTTTGTGCTACTTAATCATTTATTATGTTACAAATTCAATTTTTTTAATTTATAACCAGCTTAAGCCTAGGCCCATCACTGTCAGTGATGCAAACACATTCAAAGCTCATATCCAATTTTATCCATGAAACTATCTTGTCCTTCATTTCTATTTAAAAAAATAAAAAATAAAAAATAAAAATAGCGATTTGAATTGTGTGTTTTTCCAACCCTGTTATTGATACTTTTTGGAAGGCCTGAAATATCACACATCTGGCTGACATCCTTGTAAAATTGTAATTAAAAAAATGATGATGATGATAATGATGCAAGAAAGTTTGTGAACTGTATGTAAACAGGTTTTAATGAAAATGAAATAATTGGTACTTTTAAAACAGATGTGGAGTATATTTGTTTCAATGATATAAGGATAAGGGATGTTGTGTGGGTTGTTTTGTTCTTGTATGCAGGCTACATTTATGTTTGAGGTAAATGATAAAACAATTCTTTTTCCAGTTTAATTACATCTATTCGATGTAGCCTGCCATTACTGACGTTCAATACAATTGAAATGACTTCATCATCTTCATGAATCTTTGGTTAAAAATTTAAAGAAAAAGCTATTCAAAATCTATTGAAGTATTGTACTGAAATCCACCTTTCTTTATGAATCATGAATTCTCGCCATTCTCTGAAATGTAGATATTGGCAAGTTTGTTTTTTTGCACTCCGTGAAATTGTACAAACTGGATTGGGAAGGTAAAAATAAAGAAATAATGCTTACAATAGGAAGAGAGTACCAATACTTCACTTCATTTCATTTCATTTCAATTTATTGTCCATTATTGGAAATTTGTTTTGCTCACAGTTTACAAACGTACAAAGAATAAAAATAAGTTTACATACATACATATTATATATTATATACTTTGACATAGAAATCCTTCAGAATATTGCTATACAGAAGCTTTCTTACGTTATTATAAACAAAATAAGTGAATTATTTTAAAGTGTTCGAGTGAATGGGATGGCATGGAAAGGTTACAAAATAACATTACAGAAATAAATGTTAGCTCATTGTTTAACTGCCTAATGGTTGATTTTCTTGTGAATGTTTCAGAGATGGAACTGAACTCATAATGACACCAGAGGAGATGAAGAAAGCACAACAGTATGGTGTCACATCAGGGTAATGTTCAAATCTTTTCATGTTTCAATCAGAAATGATTTTCTGTGATGTATTCTAGTATACAGTGCGTCCCAGAAAAAACGAAACCGAGAAGTATTGATGTTTTATCATAACTTAATCACAACCATAATTAATGAATGATACATATTTGAAAAGCTTAGAGTCTCCTCTTTCAGTTGATGCTACTCACATGATGCATATTTTACGCATGAGTGATTAAAAGCAATTTGAAGGAAGGAAACCAAAAAGACATTTGGCGGGCGGTATCTGAATTTCGAAGAAAAATTCACATTTCTAGAAAGTTGAGTTTCTGCCCTTTCATATGACACCTCAATCAGGAAAAATGAGCGAGGAATAACAAAGTTCTGTTTGTTTAAAGTAGCCCTTACATTTTCATAATTTTAACAAACGAATTCGTTTTCACTGGGTGCCTGCCGTAGCAAAAAGCAGATTTGACAAAAGACTTAACTCCGTTTCGTTAACAATCAGCCATGCATGAAGACTCTCGTATACGGCTGATTGTCAACAAAACGGAGTTAAGTCTTTTGTTAATTTCGTTTATTGATACGGCAGGCATCCAGTGAAAATGAATTCGTTTACTAAAATTATGGAAATGCAAGCACTACCTTAAACAAACAGAACTTTGTCATTCCTCGCTCATTTTTCCTGATTGAGGTGTCATATGAAAGGGCAGAAACTCAACTTTCTAGAAATGTGAATTTTTCTTCGAAATTCAGATACCGCCCGCCAAATGTCTTTTTGGTTTCCTTCCTTCAAATTGCTTTTAATCACTCATGCGTGAAATATGTATCATCTGAGGAGCATCAACTGAAAGAGGAGACTTTAAGCTTTCCAAATATGTATCATTCATTAATTATGGTTGTGATTAAGTTATGATAAAACATCGATACTTCTCGGTTTCGTTTTTTCTGGGACGCACTGTATATCTCAGTAGTTGGTTTAGTATTATTGTTGTTATTTGCCTTTGCGTTACTTTGTCATTTGTTTATATTTGTATTTATATTTTTGATTAATGAAATCCTGTTCAGGGATTGGTCAACATAGCATCATGTGACCAAACATAACATTGCTATGATGTTACCGATAAGACTATATGTGCTATACCGTGACGTCATCCATGGTATAGTGCACTATACCATGGATGACGTCATAGATATGGGATCAATTTCAAGCCACTAGTAAAATTATGGATTCCTTGGTGACAGAAATTATTGTTATTATTGTTATTATTATTATTTTATGAAGGTTGGTTTGAAAAATATAAAACAAATATATCATGTCCTATTTTCAAGCCACTAGTGAAATTATGGATTCCTCGGCGACAGAAATAGTACTTTTCCTGCCACCTTGATCCATAACTTCTCAGTGCATGGTATATTTTTTAAATATTTAAATAATTACCTTGTCCTTTGTATATATTTGTATCTATTTACCTTGTCATAAGTCATTTGTTACTGTCTGATGGATACCATTGCTCTTCTATCATTATCCGGCTAACAACAGGATAGTAATAGAATCCAGCATTTAGATCATCAGGGAAATTATTATTGTTGCTGTTCATATCATCATTATTATTATAATTGTTATTATTAGTAGTAGTAGTAGTAGTAGTAGTAGTAGTAGTAGTAGTAGTAGAAGTATTTAAGTGGTATTCACATCTCTATTACTATCATTTGTTTTAATTAATCTTCATGCAGATGAAATTTAAGATATGAAACAAAGTACTTATCCCAAGATAATTGATATTCCTATGTCAATTAAAACCATGCAGGTTCAGTGATTTACGTGACTGGCTGATGGCCCTACAGGTCTCAATGCACAACCCTCCAACACAGAGCAGAACAGATGGGAGTAAACTTGAAATGGTTATTACAGCAGGGAGTCAACATGGGTTATGTATGGTATGTACTTCCAAACCAGCACAATGGTTCTAACGATTCAGGTTTTTTTTACTGAATTTTCCCCAATTTTTCCTGATCCTCATTTTTCCTGTTTTTTCCTGATTTTCCCAGATTTTCCTGTTTCCAAATTTTCCCAAATTCCCCCCCCCCCCCTGCTATTCCGGCTAAAAATTGCATGCAATGTGGAGGTGGAGGAGGGGGGGGGGGGGTGCCATTTTTCCAAAACATTAAAAAAGATGGTTGGTTGAGAAAGAATAGAAAAAAAAATCACTTTATTTTAGTGCGCACTCAATATGAACATGACTGCCAAAGAAAGCGGACAAAATATACAGTTTCTCAGGTAGACAAAGGAACATCCCTTAACTGCTATTATGTAAAAATGTGTCACATGCATATTCACCTGTTCTACACATTTTTACATAATAGCAGTGAAGGGATGTTCCTTTGTCTACCTGAGGAACTGTATATTTTGTCCGCTTTCTTTGTCAGTCATATTCATAGTGACTGTCACCCCTGTATTGGTCCTTCGTTCCATTGGTACAGCCTATGTACCTTTGGTCCTGTGTCCCATTTGTTATTTTATGATTGGTCTTTACTTTAGTCCAATGTTCCCATCTGCCAATGCCCCCCCCCCCCTCCCCCCTCCCAATGGAAACTGTTAGAAATGGTTTTGGCCTCCCTGGTTGGACCCATGGTAAATTTAATACTTGGTAGTCTCTATGTATTTCATATACTTCTGGCTCGTAAAACAAATTGATTAAGTACCCCCTGAACTGGTCAAACATGAAGACTGCTAACTGTGCGAGAGAGCCTTTCAGACTGATTAATACATAGATGATGGATACATGGATACAAAGAAGACATTTTTAGCTCATCTGGCCTGAAGGGCCTGATGAGCTTTATTATGCCATGCCGTGGCGTCCGTCGTCCGTCCGTCCGTCCGTTCACAGTTTTCAAAATGCTTCTTCTTCGTTATTTTTCAACCGATTTTGATTCTGATTGTTTCATATGATAGGGCTAGGAGGGGATTTAAAACTTCTACACAGAATCATGAAATTCATTATCTATGCTAATTTATGCAAATTTATTCGAAATCACAAAAAATGCTTCTTCTCCTTCATGTCTTGACCAATTTTTGATTTGGTTTGCTTTATCTGGTAGAGCTAACTTCGGTTTACTAAACTTCTATGCAGAATTTTGAAATTGTTCTCCATTAATTAATTATGGTAATTTATTCCAAAATTAACAAAAATTCCATTTCCTTTAGTTTCTATTTAATCTGGTGGTACAGCTAAATGAAATCATGTCCCTTCCAGGGCATCAAATTTTTATTTTTTGACCAGTTCAAAAGTGTACCACATGAAATTTACGATATATGTTGTTGCGAGATGCGGATGAGCGCTACGTCATTGACGTTCTGGTTGTTTAGTTCATTTCTACTTCAAATAAATACTTCAAATAAACATGTAAACATTATATCAAGCTTGCAAACGTATTTAATGCATATCATCATTGACTAGATGTTTATTTACAAGAGAAGTGTAGTTTTATCGGATAATTAGTAGGCCCAAATCATTGATGTATTTTCCTTGTTATTTTTACTTTCAGGCATGTGAAGCTCTTATATCAAGAGGTGATAAGGTACTAGCTGGTGTACCATTGTATTCTGGTGCTATTGCAATGGTAAGTGTTAAATCTTATGTTTTGAGTATTTTTTTCTTCTTTTTTTCCTGCAAGTTATCAATAATTTTGACCGGCAGGTATTCCATGTTGAAAAACTATGCTGTGCTAGGCCAAAATTGACATTTACATTTAATACACATTACAAATTCATAAATTTAAAATCATGTAAATAATTAATAGGGTTAGGTTTAGCTATAATTCCAAAACTGTGCGAGATAAAGTTGTAAAACTTCACCGGCTAGTTAATTAGAAGATGTCCTATGTAGGTGCCAAGTTTCAGTATTTTGGGTCACTCCATGGCTGGGGCGGGGGAGGTGCAATCCAACCCCTCCCGCTCAGAGAGTACTGAAAACCCTGCCCTTTGTGTGCATAAATAATGAATCTACACCTCTATCTGTTTTGTCCCAAATTTGATTTGTTGAGTATACTAGTTTGTTTACCCTGCTTGAGGAACTTAGAATTTTATCTGTAAACCTTGGTCCTACGTTATTTATGTTCATTCTTTATTTAAGTGTGAAACGTTTTATAATAAAATAATAAAATGTCTTTGAGAAGGAAAAATATTCTACAGAACAACAACTAATCAATTCATGCGGGCATTTTATTCCATAATATTTGTTCAGTGTTTAATATACACAAGGAAATTATTCTCATATTTCAATTTATTCCTCAAGTTAACGCCACTCAGGACAAGCTTCATCTTGTCAAGTCAAGTGACTGAGATGGTTTTCTAGGTATTGAGGCTTTGATGGTTTTCTAGGTTATTGAGGCTTGTGGTATTCAAACTTGAGATTGAAGTATAATGCGGTATCACTTATGATAGATAATAGGTTATATTGTAAACAGGGTAGATAATTGTTCTTTGAGCATCATTGAACTTTCACTTTATGTAATTTGAGATGGGGGGCGTTTTACGAAGCCTTTTTTCAATCACAAATGACATAAATCAGTGACAAATCTGCTGTCAACCAATCAGAAGCAAGGATTTCAGTAGCTTATAACAAAACTTGTCATTTGTCACTGATGACAAGTTTTGTGAAACGCCCCCATGGTGTGATATCAACTGCAGCATTGTTCTCATTATGAGTAAATACAAGTCAGTTTTATCATTATTTGGATGGACCTATTTTTTCAGACAGAGTCTTTGCCTTTCAGTTTTTGATCATCTTATCATTTTCTCTCTTTTTAAACATTAACTATCTTTGCCATTTCCCATCATTGCACTTTTAATTTTGTTTTATCACCGTACATTTAAAATTCTCTAAGCAAAGTGAATATGGCAATTTGCATATGAACAGGGTTTTATACTGTAATTTTTCTGTATTCCATTATTGCCTTGCTATAAATATGAACAATAGACAAGGAAAGTCACCTACTGATGTATTTCAGCAATATTATGGTAGTTGCAGACATGAACTGAGCTCTTATACCCTGGACAAGGAAGTGAGATGACATGTTGTCTCTTTATTAAAGCACTGTTTGACCCACATACATGTACATGTTGAGCATATATTATCCTCAAGTATTAATTCTCAATAAGGATCAATATCCAGGTATATATAAGTTGTTCATGTGGGTGGAGGCGCGCGTTAAGGTTTGGAAATGTACTAAAAATCACCTTCTAATCAATTTTAGAGTACATTTCAGTCTATTTTTCACATTTAAATACTATTGCGTCCAGATCTTGTATGGAATGTAGAAATGCATTTTTTCGCATGAATCGGATATCCCAAATTTCAGTCTATTCTGAGGGTGTGCGTTAAAGCAGACATTGATTAAAAGAGACATTGCATATCAAATGAAAGCTTATCATGATGTAAAGAAACTGAAACGTGTCATTATCTTTTCCCTAAAAATACATGTGTGACCAGAATCAGACATTTAAAATTGATCTCGGCATCCCCCCATAAACAAAACCGAAACATACAAATCGGGCAGCTTAGATGATAATTATGTAGGCAATTGAAGCAATGCCACTTCCGGATTCCAACAATGATATCAATTACACACACTAGACGATCAAGGCAGCCATATTATCATTAATTTTAATGATTTATTATCCACAAAACGAGGGAAATTAGACCAGACAGTAACTTGGTTACAAGCTTTTTATGTTTTGGGGACATGCTACAATCGCCTACGTCACATTATATTGGGCGTTTTATTGGTTTGATTTGGGCGAGACAATCAATGATAACATATTTGTTTTTGTTTTTGTTCTTAGGACTGAATTTAGTACCGTATTCTAAAAAATCTGAAATAATTTTTCACAAATTCCTGAAGTCATAAGCTCTTCATGGATATATAGTTATATTTTTATAGAATTCCACTCGCACCTAAATTTGCTAATAATGGTTACTTTAATTGTTTCCAAGCAAGGAATTTTGATTACTTTGTTCATTCCATTATGCAATGATAGAATTTAAATGAATATTTAAAATCAGTGAACCTCTACTATAAAGAAGAATAAAGCTCTCACATTTTTCACTTGTGTTCTGTTTGAATGCAGATGGAGCCACTCGGGGCAGACATTATCCCTGTTAACGTAGATGGTGGTGGTTTGAATCCAGACCACCTAGAACAGATCCTCTCCAGATGGGATCCAGAGGATGCCAAGAAAGAAGGGTAAGAGAGAGAGAGAGAGAGAAAGGGAGACAGACAGACAGGCAGAGAGAGAGAGACAGAAAAAGACAGAGATAGAGAGAGAAAGAAAGGGGAAAAAAGGGGAAGAGAGAGAGAGAGAGAGAGAGAGAGAAGGGGGGGGGGGGGGCAAATAATGCGGAAGAGAGAGAAAAGGGAGATCTAAAGTTGTTTAAATGGGGTATATGCTGACCCCTCCAGGGGTTGGGGGCAGCATCCCCAAAATAAGCATAATGATAATAATTAGATATTTTATTTTCTTTGTTACAATTCATGTACTTGATAGGAAGCATTCCTCAGGCAGGGGGATATGAAATTGTTCTGAAGGGCTACTGACTCCTCCAAGGGAAGGGGGGCTTGAGAAGTAGCACCACCCCCCCCCCCCCCAAAAAAAAAGCCCTCTGGCTTTATACATTTTTTACTTTTAAAAAATGCCCTGGGCAGGTTTAATCATACAAGGTCCAACCCATTTGCATTTAGTAAAAACACAAATGAGACCTCGGTTTAATTCGCTTTTGTTAAATTTAACCTAAACAATAGAACTTATAGAGTAGAGAATGAGCATTAGTTTAATTTAGACCGAGAGCCCAGTTTAAGTCTTGTTATCAATCACAATAGACTTTATTTCCTCATAATGATGTAATTACATTTTGAGGTTACTATGTTAGATGTATCATTAAGCTCTCTTGAGATAAACGGAAGATCTAAAGAAAAAAATGCTGTGGTAAAAAATATGAGGAAAGCATTTTAATTGTAAGTGATATGAGTGCGAGATCGTATTTCAGAGCATCGTAAATCTAATGAGGAAAGGGCACTTCAAAGAAAGAAATTGGGTTATGATTTTAAGGTTATTTTGTTAAAGGTTATAGTTTATTCATTAGAGAAATTTCAATATGAAATGATAACGTAGATCTTTATCAAGTAATTGGTTGAGAGGGGACCTGTGACAAGGTGTTTATTTTTCCTAATACATGACTGATTATTAGGAAACATTATAAGATGATGACGTGGATCCTAATCAAATGATTGGTTGAAAGAGTACACGTGACCAGGCATTTATTTTGCCTAACACTAAATTTGGATAATGACCGGTCATTATCCAATGGTAATGACCAGTCATTAGTAAAATCATTTTATAAAACATCATTTTATAAAACAAATAAAACATAATCTTATAAAACAAATAGATAGTACACATCATTTTGTTCGGGCATTAGTAAAATTACCCACACTCGCTACCTTCAAAACAGTCCAAACACCCTCGGCTATCGCCTCGGGCGTGTTAGACTGTTTCAATGGTACCTTGTGTGGGTAATTCTTACTAATGCCCTCACTGATGTGTATTATTTGTATACTAATGACTAGACAGTAGCATTTTCTAATGACCAGCCAGTAGGGACATAGATCTATAAGATTTGGCATGAGGATGATTTGTCAAATGACTAGTATTCTTGTCACCATATTATTAAACGAAACATACTCTTCATATATTTAGGAAGTAGTCAAATCCACCATACTTGATACCTTCCAAACAGTTCATACACCCTTGACAATTGCCTCAGGTCTGGACTGTTCCAAAGGTACATTGTACTTTGTGAAGATAGTTCTTACTAACGCCCTAAGTGATGTATATTATATTCATAGTAATGTGCACATAATAACCCAGACCAAAGCCAATTTTATTTTCAATATGGTCGTACTCAATCCAAAGGTTCCTTGTGTGGATGATTATTACCAATGCCTTCACTTATTTTATATGTGTAATGATGTGCACACCATGATTCCAACCATACAAATCTTTTCTATCTTCACTATTGTCTCTTAGATCAGATATACCAAGGGTGCTGTATGTTGTTCCTAATGGGGATAATCCAACAGGTAGCTGTGTTACTCTTGAGAGGAGGAAGAGAATCTATGAACTAGCAAGAAAATATGATCTGCTGATTCTGGAAGATGATGCCTACTACTTCCTGCAATTTGGAAAGGTGAGAGTAGAGACTGTTCAACCCATTGGTCAATACTTTTGATTTAATTACACCAGGGAGTTTGGGGAGCAGGGGATGATGACGATGATGATGGGATTGGGGGGGGGGGGAGGAGGAGGAGGAGGAGGAAGCAAAATATGTTAATGTTATATAACAGTGAATTAAATTTAGAAAACTAATGAAGCAAAGTGTTTTGTTGATTGGTCCCCTTTGATTAGACAAGTTTAATTGAAAAATTGTAACTGAAAAAGTTACATACCGTAAATCTCCGTGTATAAGGCGCACCTGTGTATAAGGCGCACCCCTATTTAGGGGAGGGAAAAATTAAAAAAAAAAAAAAAAGTTTTTGTTGTTGTTGTTGTTTTGTTGCCGAAAACCCACGCGGGGAAGGACCTTCATTTAACATCGAGGTGCAGTTAAAGGTGCTGAAATGTGCTTGTAAACTTGTCACAAATATAATAGTAACAATGTCGTTTTTAGAAGAATGTGTAAGATCATTAATATAAATTAAAAGCAATAGAGTACCTAGGTCCTAGGATAGAACCTTGTGGTACACCATTTGTTATATACAAAAAATTGAGGAATTATTATTATAAACTACATATTGAGATCTATTAGAAAGATTACTTTCAAACCAAGATGACGGACAAATTTTAGCGTTGTTGTAGTTTCCGAGTGGTGAGTCAACACACTGATTACTGAGCTGGGAGACTTTGCCAGGCATAGCGACATACAGCCAAAAAAAAAAAAAATTCTGTACCTGTGTATAAGGCGCACCCCCGACTTTCAATTTTTTTCGGTGGCAAAAAAGTGCGCCTTATACACAGAGATTTATGGTATTATGATATTGAATATTATTTTAATTGCTAGTCTGCAGTCCTCATAGTATTATCTTATTCTCGTCTGATCTTATTCTCGTCTCATACAGGAGAAGAGTCCAAGTTTTCTTTCCATGGATGAGGATGGAAGGGTCCTCAGGTTTGATTCTTTTGCCAAAATAATATCTGCAGGGTAAGCTGAAAGAATTGTATACAAGGATTATTTTTTATGCTAAATCATGGAAAAGTATTGTGGACAGCCAAATAATGGAGAAATACAAACACTGTGAATTATTTTACAGGACAATTGAAATTTATGTGCAATTTTAGCAGTCTTCTTTCTGCTAGTGCATCACATACTTTTATCTGAAGAAAACAAAGAGTACTCAAAAGTCAAATTTTTCTTTCAACACTCCTTTGCTCATCGTGCCAGGAGTCCCCATAAAGAGAGTCCAATACTTTGGGATCTACTTTGTCCCCAACAACTCTTATGATGTCAAATATTTATTTTTTTAAAATTTTAAAACATATATTTGTATTACATGAAACTAAGAAAAAATTGATGGTACCTGCGCAATATTGAAGAAGAGACAGTAAGAATCAAATAATTGCATTTATAGCATCCTTATGTTTAAAGTAGTAAATGAAATTGTTCTTTATACTAATATTGTCTCACCAACGGTATCTTGTGAAGATACATTTCATCTGTAATATGATATTGATGTTTAATAATGGAAGTCGTTTTCCTTTTGGTATGACAGCCTTCGTGTTGGTGTATGTACCGGTCCCCAGGCAGTGGTAACACGCATCATCATGCATATGCAGGCTTCTGTCCTTCACACAAGTGTACTCTCTCAAGTAAGTCAGTAACAAGAGTGGTCTTAGATTGTTATTATTATTTTTTTTCACTCTTGATGATTTATTATGAATGTACTTGATATTTCATGATTTATTACAAAGATCAATGCTGCTTATAGATATCATTTTCGATTTCATTAAGATTTTGAAACTAGATACATGTGATGGCTAAAAGATAGCATCAAGAAGTAGTAGTAGTAGAATGGTTTAATTAGAATAACTGCAAAATGGTAGCCCGAAAGCTAAATTACATTGCAAGTTTTACAAGTTCAGTTTTAAAAAGCATTTCAACAAAACTTAGATATAGACAAGTACAAATAATAAACAGTAAAATAGATCATAACTCATACTTGCAAACAAATTGATGGTACAAATGGAATAGATTTGTCATTATTATTATTTTTGTAATCATTGTTAAGTAAGGAATATTCATATTTTAAATAGAAATTGATGCTGATTAATTGAGTTATTCAAAGTAAATACTGAAGATTTGTTTAATTTTGAACTGTAATAAAATGTGAATTGAATGTCTATTCATAATGCTACACAATATTTGAAAATAATGTAAGTTCTTATGAGCATGCAGTCTGTTGTACACAGTATGAGTGGCATTCATTCAATTATCAGGAGGTATTAACTACAAGATCATAGATGTTCAAGTAACTTTGGGAAATTTGGGGAGGACTTGATGCCAGAAACTTTGGAAAAACAATCGGTTGCACTTTTGATAATTTGAAATAGTATATTAACATTTTAGGTATTCTTAAAGGGATAGGTGAGTTCTGTTGCAGAGGGCGCTACACAAAATAATTTTTTTGTGAGATAATGAAAAACTGAGTGTCAAATTTGAAAGAACATAATATTTAAATGACAAAATCATCTTTGTTTGATCAAAATCAGTTCAGAGACGGCTGAAATATAACGATTTCTAATACTTGTGTACCACAACAAATATTAGATATTTTGAAAAATTTCAAAAAACCATTGAAAAAAACGAAATAACGCCTTTTACGTCGTATTTCAGCCAATGCCGATGTTGGCTATATTGTTGGCATTTTCGTGTTGCTTATATTACCCTCAATTAGCCGGCTCATGTATTGTTATTTTTAATTAAATAATTATATAATTATTTAATGGTCAGCATGTTTTTTTGAAAGTGGAGCTGCATTGGTATGATGGTATTGGCTAAATTTCACACAGTTTGGGGTCTAAAATTACCTTCATAGCAATTTTAGGTTCTAAAAGGGCACTATAAATGTCATAGATAAGAATATGAGCAATAACCATGCACTTTGAAGGCATTTGCAGTCTAAAAACAGAACTCAACTATCCCTTTAATGCTTAGTAATATGAGATTCAGATGACATTGCATCTGGTGCCAGATATGCCTCAGTCACTACTGGTGTTACTGTAAGCAACTTTTAGAGAATTACTGCAATAAAAGCACGTCTCCGATCATTTAAAACAATGATTTTTTTTTAATGGGTTTATATTAAGGCCTACCGTATTTGCCGACGATAAGGCCGCAGCGCCGTATAGGCCGCACCCCAGATTTTGACATTTAAAAAAAAAAAAAAAAAAAAAAAACTTGTTTTACTCTTTCGCCGCATAGGCTGCACCCCGACTTTTTTGATATTTTCTCTTCCAAAAATACTGCGGCCTTTACGCCGGCAAATACGGTATTCTTTAATAGTTAAACCTGGAGTGAATTATTTTGCCTGTGAATTGACTCGTTTACTAAATTTTCTTGTTCCAAAATGTGACATTTGGTACTAAAATTCAGACTTGCAATACCTCGTTATTGATATCCGAAACCCATATTTGTTAGTACAGGATACCAGTATGAAATCCCAAACATGCACAGCAACAATGAAACGTTCAAGGAAACTAATCACACAAAAACTTGTTGATGATTGGTTTATTTAAACTCTTTTATCAAACTCTATTATTCTGAAGATGTATTCTCTCTCTCTTCTGTCGGTACAGCTCACCTTGTATAAGTTGCTCAACCACTGGGGCATTGATGGACTCTTGAACCATGCAGAGAAGGTAGCTGCCTTCTACCAACAGAGAAGAGATGTCCTACTTGCTGCTATGGACAAACACTTAACAGGTCAGTCAAGTATGACATCACAATAGAGCATCTAAAATGACAAAGTCAGTGATTTTGAAAGGCCAAGGAAAAAAAGAGACCCCATGTTGTATTTAATGCTTCATTTCAATTGGTGTGAATTATTCAACATATAATGAAAAGATCACTGTATATTGCGAATTCATTTCTATTGCAATACCGGTACGTAATGTCATCTGTTGAATTGAACATTTCCAAAACATGCATTTTATTAGAATATATAAGTCAGTAAGATGCACTCAAATGCATAGCTGAATTCCTTTTAATAAATATTGACACTCTTTGGCTGCTGCATATGTAAATTTAAAAGTTTATTTTTATTACAATTTAATTGTTTTGAAGAGGAATATGAATGTTGCAGGTGAACCTGATTCATTTAAAACTTCTTGAGAATGGGTTCAAAATTTATTTTGTATGATTGCTTATAGGTCTTGCCAAGTGGAATGTTCCTAACGGTGGCATGTTTATATGGATTGAACTGACTGGTGTTGAGGATTCCTATGAACTCATCACCAAGAAGGCCATGGAGAAAGAGGTCCTGTTTGTACCTGGTATAGCGTTCTACCCGGACAAGACCAAACCATCACCATTCATCAGGGCCTGTTACTCGGTCTGCTCCGACGAAAATTTGGAAGAGGTATTAGAAAGAAACCATTTGCTCCAATGCCATTGTAGTCCCTCTCTTAGATGTGTTGTGGTCTAGTGGGTTAGTCCCAGGGGGGGGGGGGGGGTGTTCACAAAACTTGTCATCAGTGACAAATGACAGTTTTTGTTATAAGCTACTGGAATCCTTGCTTCTGATTGGTTATGAGCAGATTTGTCACTGATTTTTGTCATTTGTCATTGAAAAAAGGCTTTGTGAAGCACCATCCAGGACTATAGATGATAAGGTAGAGGGCTGAAGCTCAGCCACAGCACTAATAAGCTCCTTTGGTAAGCCATTAATCTGTTTTTGCCACCTTTGATCGAGGAGAGGTGTATTGGTACTGGTAAGAAGAATTCTCTGCTCTGAATGCTGCAGCACCTTATAAGGGCAGTTAGGTGAGTCCCAGGACTATAGTTGATAAGGTACAGGGCTGAATCCCAGCCACAGCACTAATAAGCTCCTTTAATTGGCAAGCCATTGATCAGTTTTTGCCACCCTTAATCCAGGAGAGGTGAATTGGTACTGGTAAGAAGAATTCTCTGAATGCTTCAGCATCTTATCAGGGCAGTTAGGTTAGAGCCAGGTAACAATCCAAAGCTTTTGGAAGCTAAGTAGGTGATATGTTACTCTGTGGATAAGTTTCGCCGATATTGATAGGGAGAAACATAGAGCTAAATTAAACTAATTCGGCACTCAAGAGTACCTTAAGGGATATTTCTGAGCTAGAACAAATTTTAATTTATTTTATCTACCATAATTGATCGTTCTACTTTCCTTTATCATATCTTTCTTTGTCTTTTTTTACCCCCTCCCTCCTAGGGTATTCGAAGACTAGCTGAGCTGCTGAAAGAGGAGCAGAACAACAAGCAGAACATTGGGATCTCAATTTGATTTACTTGTCTCTCTTGTGTTGAAACTTAAAGAGTATCAATACAGTCTGAAGTCTGATGGGAGCCTGAAGGGCATTGTTTTGTGACATTGTGAGATTGCTTTCGTGACAAATTCAATTATTTGGAGTGATTTAAAAAACAAAACAGAATCAGACAAGTGCCACATGGTGCCCCATAGAATTGAGATACCTCAGGTTATATTGCCATTCTATTTAAAACATGGAACCAAAGAGATGATTGGTACTACATGTACAACATAGGAAAAATGAAAGTTATAAGTATGCATTTTTTTACAAGAAGATGTGTCTATTTTTGTTGATTATTATTGTCTATTTGTATACCAATAACAACAAAGGCGTGTGTATTCCGTTGTCATAGAAGTATAACATGTAAGACATATCCATCATGGAAAAAGAGATATTTATCAAAAAATAGATTGCGGTCAGGTCAAATTCATCAGGTACTATAGCAATATTAACCATCTACCTATAAATAACAAATTCCTTAAAGGTAATGCAAAGTTTCGGGAAATTTTGAAAATTGGATTGTTAGTGATTTTTATGCCTCCGTTACGAAGTAGCTGGAGGCATTATGTTTTCGGGTTGTCTGTCCGTCCGTCCGTACATACATACGTACGTCCCGTTCTCGTGATGGCGTTATCTCAAGAACCGACTGATGGATTCCTACCAAACTTTGGTCATGTATGTAACTTGCAGAACCAATGAATTGTTTAGATTTTGGGGTCACGAGGTCAAAGGTCAAAGGTCACAGGGGTTCATTATGTATGCAAAAATAGCTTGTGATCGCGTTATCTCAAGAACCGACTGATGGATTCCAACCAAACTTTGGTCATCTATGTAACTTGCAGAGCCAATGAATTGATTAGATTTTGGGGGTCATGAGGTCAAAGGTCACAGGACTCATTATGTATGCAAAAATAACTTGTGATCGCGTTATCTCAAGAACCGATTGATGAATTCCTGCCAAACTGAGGTCGTGTATGTATCTTGCAGAGCCATTAAATTGATTAGATTTTGGGGTCATGAGGTCATAGGTCAAAGGGCTCATTATGTATGCAAAAATAGCTTGGATCACATCATTAGAACAGATGGACAGATTACCATGAAACTCAGGACATGTATGTATCTTGCTGAGGCAATGAATTGATTAGATTTTGGGGTCATGAGGTCAAGGTCAAAGGTCGTCGGGCTCATTATGTACCGTATGCAAAAATAGCTTGTGATTGCATTATCATTAGAACCGATGGATGGATTACCATCAACCTCAGACATGTATGTATCTTGCATTTGGGGTCATGAGGTCAAAGATCAAAGGGTCATACATGTATATGAGAAATAGCTTGTAATCATGATATTCTGAGAACCTGTTAATGGATTTCAACCGAACTTGAATTTGAAAAATTTCTTCCATTTTGGTTTCTAAAATTGCTCTATGACAGAGCTAGCATCACTTTCGACTGCGCGCAGTCGAAGTTTCATCTAGTTTAAAATGTTGATATATTTGGATGCCCTGTGGATGTATTATAAGCACTGGAAAATCTAGCCCCTAAAACACTTCTGCTTTCAAGAATCTGAATAATCAAAAATTTACCAGTGCTCCCGGTAAATTTCAAATAGCGCCCAAGGCCATTCTGTGGTAGCTGCGATCATGAAAATCTCAGAATATGCAGTTCTGATATATAATTTCCAAACGGGAATAGCAAATCGGTCGATTGAAGTCAAGATACATTGTTTTAGAGCTAAAGTCATATCAGTCAAGAGGGCGCTATACAACATAAAGAGTTAATTATTTACAAATTCATTACTTTGGACTCTATTTCAACCGCGACAAGGATCAATGAATATTTTAGGATCGCAGAGACTTCTAATATGTTCATTTGAACCTAATTCATGACCCCTTACCAAAACTTTGTAATACCTTTAACAATGTCTACATTTAACTATGTGTACATTAGAAGAACAATTCTGAGCCCCATCATATTAAAGAGTTGAAATTGACATCAATTGTAACTATGCACATAAGAGAGAAGATAAGAGAGAGGACTTGTGATTGATTTGGATCAATCGCAACTCTTTAAAAGATGGGGCTCTGAAGTTTACTTTGTATAAAGTACTATGGCACTGGTTTTTTTAACTTATACCAAATGTGTCCACAAATGGGTCCAAAATGAAATTATGTTTACTCACTTCAAACTTGTATTTTTAGGATCAGGACTAATCATATTTTTGAGAAATGCAAATTCTGGACCTTAATCTATCTCCTTATTTATTCACCAGATATGAATACTTTGAGTTTTTACAATTTTATTGTGAACTATAGCATATCTAATAACTGTGATATAAAAATCATTTGCTATTAACTACACCTTTAAATATGTTGGGTCTTTAAGAATATGTTTCAGAGATTATTCATGCAGATTGTTGAGTTTCTATCTTGAAAAATACAGATTTTGTATCCCTTGAAAGTGAAAAATAGCTCTAAATTAGGTTTTTGACAATAACAAGTTTTTATTTCAATAGGTAAAATGCTTTTTTCTTAGGTCAAACTTATTTTATTATAACAACTGATGATATAAGGTAAATACATGCAAACAAAATTAGGAACCAGTGCATTGCCTAATAATTTTCATATGGCACACCACTGATGTTTCGGACGTTACACACTGTTAACATTATAACTTTATTCAAGTTAATTGCTTTTCTTTAGGTATTATTGACCTCAGTTACATTGATTGTTTGCAGAAAAATACTTCTGTAACATTTATGGAAAAAATTGTGCAGTTTTAATTAGTTTAGCACATACATGTATACCAAGTTTGTCTTCATCGACCACTCAATTTATGTAAGGTATATTATTCATTTCAAGAACGTGCACCGGTAGTTAAAAATGCTTATGTGATCTAACAGAGTGAAATATGAAGCTAATAGCAGTTGTAGTCATCAAAACTCCTTTGAAAATTTACTTAGAAACATACTCTTTATTGCATGTTATGAACAACAGTGTGAAATGTATACTATGGTTTGTTTCGGATGTTACACGATGTTAACATTTCAATGAGATCATCAATTTCTACAAACTCTACAATATAGATGTTTAATCAGCTTGCTAATGTTCTTTGCCTTCAACTATATAGTGTGTCATTCAATAATATCACTAACACATACATGTATGTAAGCACTGAAACATTGACAAATCTTTAAAAAATAAAACTATAAAAAAGTACCCCCAGTCATGTAAGTACGGTAATAAGAAATAAGTGAATCCTAATGTATATATATCTCGAGAATGAGACATTTTTGATGTATTTTAAAATTGTGTATGTTTTAGGTTATAATACTACTGTAGTAACAATCATCCTTTACCACTATTTGTATTAGGACGCTGTTTCAAACGACAATATGTTTTAATGCTCTTAAATAAGTATTTATTTATTTATTTATTTAATTGATGACCGATTGATGAATGGATGGATTGATTGGTTGGTCGGTGGGTTGGTTGATATATCTTAACTCTTGATGTGCCTATATTACAGGTGACAAACAATATACAGTGTAGGTTAAACATGTACCGTATTTGCCGGCGATAAGGCCGCAGCGCCGCACCCCCAACTTTGACATTTCGTAGAGGAAAAAAAACAAAAACGGACAGCCCATTTATATTTCACACTAGTGTAGGGTTGCGGTTCTAACAGATAATTCCTAGCACTCTTAAAGAGAAGGTTGAGTTCTGGGAAGAGGTAAACAATAATTTGTGAGTATTATCATTGTTATTATGCAAGGGTGGAAGAACATCAGATTAAACATGTTCCCTGAAAAGCATGGCTCTTCAAATGCCTTCATATTCTAAATATGACATGAAACATCGTAAAAATCTGGGATAGGTTTTTTTTTGCCATGTGCTTGTGTAGTCCCATATACATCATTCTGTGTACAGTGCTTTAACTTTGCCAAGATTTGGTCAAATTTCTTATCATTTTGATGATTCCAGAACCTTGCAATACACACAAATACTTATATTCTAGATGATCAACCTTTTCTGATAGATTCCACACCGTTTCTTTCACAATGCAATCACATGACAAGAACTCAACTTTATCTTTAACACAGAGGCAGCCCAGCAGACATGTTGTAGGATTGATAACTACTAGCTAGCTGACCATGTTTTTATGTGTAAAAGCATTACAGCATTCTATGTAGCATTCCACATACATTCCATGCAAAGTAGAATAAATCAATAAATATTCATATAGTCCCATACAAGTATAAATCAACATCACAAAGTATCTTGAATATTCAAACATAAACAAATTAGGGTATATATTGAATATTCATAGTACATTTGTATATGTAAATTATACTATATAAGCTTGACTGCATCAGGTGAACATTGAAACCAATGAGAGAGAGAGAGATAGACAGATGAAAAGATGGTGGATGAAAAGGGTGAATGTGAATGAGGGATGACCTATTAATATGAAAGGGATGAATCATGGATATGAAGGGGAGTTTCCGAAGTTCAAAATAAATCCCTACACTAGCTTATACATTTTGTATGTATGCATACATTTGAGGAAGATACCAGATGTATATGTTTAGGATCATTAAATAAGGTATTACTGGTAATGCCCTTTTCTTTTATACATGTATGTACTTTCTACACAGATTAGTTAA
This sequence comes from Strongylocentrotus droebachiensis, assembly GCA_035222895.1. Classification (NCBI taxonomy): domain Eukaryota; kingdom Metazoa; phylum Echinodermata; class Echinoidea; order Camarodonta; family Strongylocentrotidae; genus Strongylocentrotus; species Strongylocentrotus droebachiensis. The sequence continues at coordinate 68,102 of JAVYIG010004076.1, forward strand.
GTGTACTGAGTGCCCTTTTTAAAAGGTATTTTCAAATGAAAATCCATATTTCCCATATATTTTTAGAAAAACATTTTAATTTGCTTGATTTTATCAACTTTATATACCTGTATCATACCCGTGTCATGTACATGTACACTGGGTATTGCTTAAGTGGGTGATTTTGAGCTTTTGTAACCTACCAAATAGTTTAGATTGACCATACAATCTTTGGTTATATGACACAATTTGGAACAACCTCTGTAAAAATGAAAACGTGATGATTTGCAAACACACAGCAATGTAATTAGCAAGAGGAGAGGTTGAAAAATTGAAATTTGCTATTCTCACATCTATCTTTGCCCCTCATTTGAACTAGTTAAAGTATGCAAATGTCTGTTAACAGTTTAATGTAACATCCGAAACGTGCTAACAGCATAACAGAAAGTGCTGTTAAAATGGCTGAATAATTTTTATGAGTCACTTTTATTGAGATTTTTTCTGATAAATTACAATTAAGGATATACTAAAGCAGCCAGGAATGCCTTGCACCACAAAGTGTGTCTTTAATATTTATGTTTTATAAGTCAATTTTGCAGAAAGTTTAGATATTTTACGGAAAATTTGATTTTTTGCATCATATTTCTTCATATTTTTATATTTAGATCTAAATGAAATTATCAAAATAGTGTTTTTAACAGGAGTGTGCATTGTGAAATCGTAACTTGCACATATGATCGAAAATTAGTTGAAATTTGCAAACTATGTGTTAACAATCAAATAGTGTAACGTCCGAAACACCCTTCTTGAGTTTACACATAATTATTGGATTTGAAAGACCCGATTTGTGTTTTGACTTGTGTGAAGACTTATAACAACTTATTTCATAATGATTTATTCACTCCAGATACCCTCAAATATGGATTATCATCATTTATTTGGTATTTTTTGTTTCGGACGTTACATTTGTTTCGGACGTTACAACTGTTAACGGAAAACTGGTTTTAACTATAAAATAGTATTGTAATGATGTATTGCAAATTTCTTTTTTTTGGTGGGTAGCCGCCATGAAATATTAAAAAAATGTTACGAAAGATAGGTCCTGCAGTTCATATATTTTCTGCTACTTCAAATTGAAAGTTGTTTCGGACGTTACAAAATTGTTTACGGAAAATGAGACAACTTTTTCAAATTTTGAATATATTTATAATATAAGTGCTACTACAATTAAATTATATTTTCTTTTAATTTAATGACTTGGAGTAACTAATAAGCTTATTCAAACCATAAACAATCTCATTAAATGATTGTTCTAGTGGGTTAAATGAGGGCCTACATTGTTTACGGAAAATGTAACGTCCGAAACACCATTTTCAATTGCACTGTTCTATCAAAATACAGGAGTTAATTCAGATTACTGTTAACTTTCTTTAAGATCCACCCATGCTCATTAATCATCAATAGAAAAAAAACATATTGCTTGTGGGTATATATTTTTTTCGGCTCCAACCAAAAAGGTATGTCAATTTTGTTACAAAATTCCGTAAACAATTGGCTGTTCAGGGATACCTCATGCACATAAAGCAACGCTGAAATTTTTTCGTTAAGCTATGGGAGGTTAACCTAGGTCCATGCTACAAGAAAAAGTTGTAACTGATTTCTAATTCTTTATCTTTGTAAAGTTTCAGGCTGTCAAAGGGTCATTAAGCTATTTGGTCATAGTTAAAAAAACCAGTGCCCTATACTAATATATCTAAAACTAGTTTTAACATTTACTTCTGTATACCATATTCAGCTACATTTATCAAATTCAACTAGATTAAAATTCATGCAGCTAATTTTTATCAGGCAACAAGAATTTCAATGAAATATTATTCATGTTTATTCATCATGTGTTATAAAATATATATTTAATATTCTTTATTGAATGCATTATTTTACATACCGTATATCAAAATGGCTTCATATGTGGTTGATTTATACAGAAATCTTTGTGTGTGTTAAAAAAAAAGAAGCATGGACTGGAAAGTTTCAAGCAGAAATATTGTTTGAAATATATATTGCTTTGAAGTTATGTGACATAGTAATATCAGTATGTATGTCTAACCCTTGTTTACCAGTGATGGTAAAGGCTAGCAACTAGAAAACATTGTTAGTATTTCTAGAGGAATGCACATTCATATCATGTTCACTGAATGTACTATTTTATACAAATTGATGTGATGAAAAATGGATTGCTAAATTTGTGCAGAATAAAAAAATCCCTATGCAATTGTTAGTAGATAATTTATATCATAAGCAATGAGACAAGTATTGAATAGATACGAATTGCAAAAGTTTAAAGAGCAATGTTTTTATAGGAATGTCCTATACTATATGAATAGAGTTTTTTTTAAATTTGTATAGAGGATTGTCAGAAATTAAAAGAGGGATGAGGGGAGTGGGGATGGCAAGCTTTTAAAGTTGGGAGAAGTCTATGATCAATGGGAAGTTAATAGCTTGATTGCCATGAGGGAGGGGGAAGGGGTAACCAATTTGTCTCTTATTCGCACTAGTGTGAAAATGCTTTAATAGATGGCTTAACATAAATGTTGATGTCTTACATACAGTATATTTTAAATGGCTTTATCATCATTATATACAGGTACATGTATGTGCGTGTATGGCCGTTGAATATGCTTTGAATGGTAATTTTACTCAGTGTGTGTTTTTATATCATTTTAAATGATTTTGGGACTCTGCACTATATTATTTGGTGCATTGTGCGCATGCATACTATAAACATCTCGTTTCTTGACTGTTTCAGCCTACCTGTTCAGTTGCTCTTGTTCAACTCTAATTATATTCTTCTTCTCTCTGTTTAAGTCTTTGTTTTATGACTAATATCACTTTTTTGTGTTTGCCAACTAATGTGATAACTGTGTCAAGTGCTGTGACACCATGTATTATTATTTTGTAAGTTTTCCCCTTGAATGAATTGTGTTGCATTGTGTGAATGAAATACCCATCTTATATTAAGAATTTTCTTTGGATCTTACTGTGTGAGATCAATGTATTAAAGAGGAAGCCGATCCTGACACCTAGTTGGATTAAATGAGATCTGAACAAATGTTAGTGAAAGATGAGAAATTTGTAAAGGTGCAATCTCTCAAACAAACACAAGTTGGCAACAAATTGGGTTTGAACATGTGTAAAAAATATGTATAGGGTTTCTGTATTGGTAAATAATTTTTTCTTGAGAGAACTGAAATGGAACTTAAGAAATTTTAGTTCGGGAAAATCAGAGAGCTTCTCAAAAGGTACACCATGGAATTGCCTATTGGCTTTTGTTCAAACTTTAAAAAAGTTTTTAACATTTATCATATTTTTCCTCAAACGTTCACTAGCCAGTTTCTCATTTTTCTGTTATGAATAAAAAACAATTTAATATATATCAGGATTGACTTCCCCTTCAATAATGTAAATTGTATTGAATTGAATCATGCATTATATAGAGAATATATATATTATAATGAAATAATATGCTATGTACTAACTTGCTGAAATAAAACCAGTTGGGTATGTCTTTCTTGAGGTTTAATTATAACAGGGAAAAAAGGAATAAGTTAATTCTGTGAATATATTAAGATAGCATATGTATGCCGTTTATGTTGGTGTTTACCTGGGCATTAATAAATGTAATTTACAAATATCCTCTTCTGTTTCTATTTGTTGTCTCTTCATGTTTTTGATTTGAAGCAAAACAGAATTTTTGTGGGAATGGAGCAATTCCCATGCTGGTAGTCCTGTATGTGTATTAGTCCATATGATTTACTGTTCATGTCATATCGTTTATGGTATGTTTGTATGGATAGCATTGGGTGCAAGCCAAATGTCTACTCATATGTTGCACGATACACTCCGTTTTCCTTGAACCCTAATTGCATTTTTATCACTACAAGTCCAGGTTATTTTAGTATGAGATCATTTGTTATATTGTCATGTACCTGGCACACGTTTTGCTTGTATGACCTAGGTCATTTCCACCTAACATTTGACAGAACAAGTATTCATTCTCCCCTTTCATTTAATTGGATTCTAAAGGGCAACAAAATTTGATCGAGGAGCATGGTTACCAAAAGCAAACCAACAGTTTTAAGAGGAAATTTTCAAAGGCAGACGGTGAAAAGCATTGAATTAAAATGCAATATCCATCGGGCTGGTTTAAAATATGAAATGGGCAAGGAAGAGTGTTTTCTTATTCTTTTCCTTTCCTTTGCTTGATATATCATACATTCTTCCTATGACCACAACTAACTGTTTTTTACTTTGCTACTTTATTTTTTGCAATTTTAATTTAATAACTTGGTCTAAATTTATATAATCATACCATGTAAGATATTTTTAGAAGTATCTTATGGAAAAAAAGAAATAAAAGTTTACTCGTGGAATTACATTTCAAAACACACTAATATTATTTATTACATATACACATTCAATCCTAACATATGTAGTAATTACACTGATCACTCATGAATACAAATGAAAGTCAATAAATATTTGGAATGCTTATAGACAAATTATTCCTGTACATTTAGTAAACCAATTATCATTAAAAGAAAAATTGCCCGAAGGCAGATGTTTTATGTTGTTTCATGAAAGTCTCCAGTATCCTAATAATATCTAGGCGGATATAGCCTTTCTGACAAGTTGTCACCTACTGTCGGGAATTGTGTAAGGCGACGGTGCTGAAATGTGGAAGAGTTGTGAGAAATCTATTTGCTGTGTCCTATGTTACATCAACTAACAACACACTTGAACCAATGTTGTCATTTTCCAGGGCTCAGTGCTAACAGGCACCTAGGACACATGGACGCCCAAACTCTAAGTCGGGACCCTTAAAAGTTCAGGATTTCTACATAGGGCTCATGCATATAGGCCCCTAAACTCGAGTCCGGGACCTAACCAAAACAGCTGGTGTGGAGCCCTATATAACCTATCAAATACATTCAAGAAAATCACATTCTTAATAACTATTGTGAAGTTGATCACATTGAGAACACTTGGTGTACAGTTTGAAGAGAAAAGATGTGCAAAGTGGAAGGGGGGGGAGGGATTGTAGTTTTTCATTTGCTTTCACAAGCTGTAATCACATGTTTTAATACTGCAGAATTACGGTTCAGAAACTATAGACAGCAATTGGCCTTACCTGAAATGTTCATTCTAATTTTATTTATGAATCTCAATATGACAACAGACTAGCTCAACCTGATCAGATGTTGCTACATTGAAAAAGTTTATTACCTCATACTGATACATGTATAACAGGATTCATACCACAGTGCAATTTCGTTCAGTTATTGATATAACTATTGATGAACATGCAGATTATTATAACACTTTGCGGATATCATAATTGATTATTAACAATTTCAGTAAGAAAAAATAAATAACTAATATCACAGCCTTGCATAGAAATGTGTATTCTGAATGTTAGATTATGGAAGAAGAAAATGAAATCACCAAATCCAAACAAGTGTATTCATGTATACTCTGGAATACAGCATATTTCTTTTGAAATCCATTTACCTATATGCTGAAAATATTACTTTATGTTCAATGTAAAAAAATACATTGTTACAATAATACATACACACTATTCTGAAAATGTTATCTTTTAAAAATGAAGTATTTATGTAGATAAGTAAACAAGTTTTAACATGGTGCATGTGGGGCGCTCAATGAATCTATGATGCACATGAATATACTTATATACATGTTCAATAATTCACAAGTACAGGTATACATACAATTTACATCACATTCCAGTACTTCAATACATTATACAGGGCTCAACATTAACTTGGGGAAACTCCCCAAAACAAGAAGAGTGGTGCTCTATCTCTCGTGGAATATTTGTGAAAATTTAAACATTGGGCAATGAGAACTGGTCGATTCCTGAATTAAACTTACAGAATTGAGAGAATTCAGTATTCAACAGGTTATTAAAGAATGATCATGAATTTATCATTTTAACCTGTTGTATACTCAGACCAAATAACTCAAGCCAAGGTCTATGGAAAACGCAAGTTATACCACAATCAACTCGTATTGAGTGGGTTAAAAGAGTTCCACTGCTCTTGGACTTGGACCTGTTTATAGTGTTGAGCCCTGCATAAAAGATAACCTTCCATTGAGTATTTACAATATTTACAGGGTTTGTAGAATCATCACTTCATCAATATAAACTTGTTTTCTTCATTATCCTGAGGAATTCCTGCTCGTTGATTTCACCATCACCGTCTCGGTCGGCCTCATCGATCATTTCCTGTAAAAATTAAAGAAAAAAAGGTTTTACTTGTACATTGATAGAAATATGACACATTTGAATTATATGAGCAAATTTACACAATTTATCCTTTAAATAAAATGGTCCAAATTCAGTAATATATCTTTCCATTATCAACCGTGCCTAATAATTTGATTGCTACACTAAAACCTCTTATCACATTAAATTTGAGACTACATCATGTATAAATATGCACCAACCAATTTTATTGTACTACATGTAGGCATAGTAGTGCATTATAATAATAATAATAATAATATTATTGCTTATATAGCGCTTAATACATCGGGAATATCCGAGTTTCTAAGCGCTTTACATTATTACCCCCGGTCATCGGATTCTGGCTTGCCCGCACACAATGTATGCACTTTCTCCACTCCCTGGGGAGCATTCCAACAAGAGCTACTAGGCTCAAATTGCTAAGCATACCACATTGGCTTTCGCATCCTACCGGGTACCCATTTAACACCTGGGTGGAGAGTGGCAAATGTAGATCAATGTCTTGCCAAAGGACATTAGTGCCGCGGTGGGACTCGAACCGTGAACCTTGTGATCGTCAGTCCGGTGACGTATCCACTCGACCACAACACCTCTACTTATAATATTCCCTGAACAATAAAAACAAATTATGCATAAATACAGAGGAAAAGCTGCCTATAAAGGCTTGTTTTGGTTTCCCTTGCCCAGTGGTTTCTCATGGAAATGTGTACTTAAAGAGAAGGTCGAGTTCTGGGAAAAGGTGAAAAATAAAGATAAGACATGCTCCCTGAAAAGCATGGCTCTTCATATGCCTTAATATTCTAAATATTGAATTTTCTAACATAAAAACAAATCGGGACAGATTTTTATGCCACCTGTTCGTGTAGTCCCATATACATTTTTCTGTGTACAGTGCTTGTAACTTCACCAAGACTGGGCCAAATTTCTTATCATTTTGAAAACCTTGCAATACACACCAATACTTATTTGCTAGATGATCAACCTTTTGTGATCGATTCCACACCGTTTCTTTCACAATGCAATTGCATGACCAGAACTCAACTTTATCTTCTTTGAGAAACTTTGACAAAAAGACCACCTCCCTACAAGATTGCTTTTTTTTCCCCCCTTTAAAAGTCTTGCGATAGGAATACAGCTAGGATAGATGGATTACCTGCAATTCTTCATCGGTTAGGTTTTCACCTAGTTCTTTGGCCACCCTCTTGAGATTCTTGAAGGAGATCCTGCCCGTCTCATCATCATCAAAAAGCTTGAATGCTTTTAGGATCTCCTCCTTTGAATCCTTCTCACTCTGAAATTTGAAGAAGAAAGGAAGACAGGAACATAAACAAAAAAGAATACATCTATACTTATTTATAAATGACACTGAAAAGATGAAAGTTTAAAGAGGGAAACACACTTTCATGAAGAGATTGTGTGACAAAAGTTTGTGCAATATATTGAAATTAGAGAAACCTTGTTACATACTCCATGTGACGACAGAAATTGTCCATGCTTATTTAACTCACCATATTTAGATCATATGGACCAACAACTGAGTCAATTCTTCCTTCTCCTATTGTAGCATTGAAACCTCCTTTAAACAAGTTTCATGTCTTGTGAGTTTATACTGTTTCATAGCCGTTTCAATCTCTTCTACCTCAGCATCATCATGAGCTGATGTTGGTGCATAAACATCACAATGCCAATATCGAAAGGCTTTCCACTGAGTTTAATAACAATACCGGTATACTGTCCAGAAACCTTTGACAGTACCTGCTGTCTCTCTTTTCTAAAATAACTTCTACTCCTCTTTCATGTAATGCACCACCTGAATACAGTATCTGACATCTGTCAGAGAAAACCATGCTATAGCCAAACCGTCTGATTTCTGAGAGGCCTAACATGTTTAAGTTTAATAGGTTTCATTTTTGCTTGATATTTTCAAGTTTACCTTTTAGAAAAAACATTCTTACATGCCATGTGGCCATTCTTTTGGGCTTTTCTGTTAAACTTGAACTTGCAGGAATCAACATTTGTATACTTGAAACTGAATCATACATGTAAACACGACCTGCCTATAAGGATAATTTTATTCCTTCCTATAAGTGATGTTTATAATTTAGGTTTTTAACTTTTGATTAAACTGTATATTTCTACATATTTGAAGACATACCATCTTTGCAGTCATCAGTTGTAGGAAGTCATTGAAGTCAATTGTTCCTGAACCCTCTTTATCAATGTCTTGAATCATCTTCTTAATCTCTTCCTTCTTGGGTTCGAAACCAAGAGCTCTCATGGCAACCTGTTTCAATGCAATGGGCAAAAACATAACAAGGAAATGAATGGATGGGCAGCTACTAATCAATCATTTGATTACAATAATTTCAAAGCATTGCATAATTTAAGTGAATAGAGATTTAGTTGACTGTAATTCTGATGTAAAACATCCTCATGTTTACAGACATGAACATGCTAATCCAATCACAATGTTTGCATCCTACCAGGTACCCATTAATAATTCATCCAATGACTATTATATTGTTTTTCAAATATCTACCGTAATCTAAATCAATTCATGATTATGTTGAGTATTTATCATTGCTATATCTATGATTTTTCAAACCAATTTTTCATGTAAATTCAGTTTAATTTAATTCAATTCAAAATCTGAGTAGAGAGAAGCAATGTAGATAAAATGCCTTTCTCAAGAAGATAAGAATGGCTTGCTTTCTTACCTTGAGTTCCTTAGCATCGATGGTTCCTGTTCCCTCAGTATCAAAGAGATCAAATGCCTCTTGAATCTCTTGCTTCTGTTCCTCTGTAAGCTCTGGTTTGGGACCAGTCTTCTTCCGCTGCCCCCCAGCCAGGGTGGTCTTGGTGTAACGACTCGTCTGTGGATTGGGCAAATATTCAAATTACTTTTTAAGGATAGGAAATAAACGAAGCAAAATTTTTAAAAAGCATTTCTGTTTGGAATTCATTTTTCCAAAATCACTGAATGCATAACCGTCGATGTGCCATTTCTTCTGTTTCGGTTCCATTTTTATGCCTTTTTGCCTTCCTATCTACAGTTTGCTAGATGCTACAGACTTCTAAAAAAAAATGCTTTAGATATTCCAAGAGATCTAGATAGTCCAAGAGATGCTCTTTAATCTGTGACAAACTTACATGTACATGTAGGGCATTGATGCAAGCATATCGTTCTGATACAATTGTAGTTGCCATTTCAATGGGCTGGTGTCAGATATGGGCATAAAGGATAGGGAGGGGGGGGGGATGTCCGGACACTTAACATAATTTAGCTGCCTCTTATGCCAATGGATTTTATGAAAAATATGCAAAATTAAATAACAGTGAACTAAATTTCAAATAATCTTGTACATTCATAAGAGAGTGAATTTTTCTTAAATATTCAACCAATCTAACAGCTCTGGAATTCCTATCCTCAAAGCTGAGGGAAGACCCATCTCAGACCCTACAGCAAAGGCCAGCATCCTAAATGGTTAGTTTAAGAAAGTCTTTACCAACGAAACACCCATTTCTAATCTTTTGCCAGATTCTTCTCTGTATGCCTGCCTTTAAAATAACAGCAGCAAGGATAAAGAAGATGCTAAAATAAATCCATGAAAGCTCACAAGACTCCCGGTCCAGATGGCATTACAGCGCAGGTCTTGGAAACACTGGCTCGTACTGAACCATTTCCCCCATCCTAATCCCAAGACAGGTGAGGTGCCTGTGGACTGGAGACATGGTACCAATCCACAAGAAAGGCTGTAAGACAGATCAAGGAAATCATTCTGTCAGATTTGACCAAACAAAATAGACCGCCAAAAACTGGATCCATACTGTCTGTTTCGCGCCCTAAAAAAAGAAATGGTTAAAGTATTACAAATTCACAAGATGGCAAGGTATGGTCTAGATCAAGAATTTTTGTGACCCAATTCATGTACATTGAGTGAGGTATAAAGTTTACACCAAGTCACAGGAACATTCCTTCCCCAAGCCATAATCATGTCCATGTTCTATAAGTAAAACAATATATATACATGTATACTACAGGTAGTATATAAAACTCTTCACTAAGTCACAGGCACTCTTCACTGTTATGTACATTTTCTATGGGAAAAGTGGGATTTAATCATTTTGAGTTTTTGACTATACACTGTCCTGTATATTTTGTAATGGAGAATTTTGTTTTCTTCCAGATATTTAAACAGGGATGTCTCTTCATTTAATTGACTGCTGTCCTTGTGGGCCCTGGATCATACAAATATCATGAACAAAAATAATATAAAAAATTAACACAACAACAAAATCATAGTGTACAACACAATGAACAGGTACCAAAGTACCAAACGGTACAGACTATAGAACACGGTGTAAGGGCAAAAAGTATTTAATCAATTAACCATACATACAGTGTACTTGCTTGGATATCAGAAAATCATTCTTTCCACTGGCCATCTTAAATTCACAAGGTCAAGAGGTGCAAACACATGGGTTGGCATTAGCACCCTCCCTTCCACAGTCTTCCAACCTCCTTCGATATCTCTTTTACCCCCCCCCCCCTCCTCTCTCTCTAGATCTCCCTCTCGTTTTCTTCAAATCGTCTAATGTAATCTCTCTCACACACTCACTAAGTCGACTACACCTGCATGTTACATCACAGCTGAGGAGTTTATGCAGTAGCCTACCAGAAGTCAGAGTCAATAGAATAAGGAGAAGGAATTTAATTTGAGTAAATGACCTAGCTAGCTTCCTTTAGATTAGTAACATGAATCTAAACAAATGGGACTGACCTTATAAATATTGCTCTCAAATAAGCTCTTATTCCCGATATTCCGATAGTAATAACATAATCTGACACACTTTAGGGATACAAATAATAAAATATATCAATACATACCATATCTAGTGTTAATTTTAAATGAAAGTCGTGTTTTTCTTCAGGACACTTTTCCCACTCGGCTCAATATGTTTCCAAACAGAGCTCTCGTCACCTTCGAAACGCAATCGCGATATGATCGGGCGGCCAATTCCAATCCAGCGAAACGATTGGCTGATTAAACCAAACCATAGGGGCTAGCTCAACGCAGCGAGGGCGCCAGTTCAGTGCCACCACATTCAAGTCTACCACGAATTGTCGTACAAATATTTCACTAACATTAATAATTGGGAATTAATAAAATCTGTGCTTCTTTCAAACTCTGCTTCATCCAGTCTTTGGTATTGTATTTTTCAATTTAGCATAATCAAATCGAATGGTTGCTATTGTCTTTTCTCCATCTATATATTTGCTTTTTCAATTTCTTTGCTGAAAGAATGTTCCTGTCTTATCACAAATAACTAGACAATGCTACTTAAATAATTATATTCCTTATTTATTGGTTGGTTGTTGAAAGTTACATAATACCATAGAATCTGTTAAACTCCATAACTTTTTCTCCATTACTCCTCATTTGGAACCAGGCATGGAGAATTTCTAAATAGAGGTTGATAGTTCCCCCTTCAAAATGTTCTCCACTATTCAAGCCCGTCTGCACTAGTTTGACCACGGGGATTAGACCTCCCTGTAAGGTTACTGATATGTGGTTATCACCATGAACATGACAGACAAAGAAAGCGGACAAAATATACAGTTCCTCAGGTAGACAAAGGAACATCCCTTCACTGCTATTATGTAAAAAGTGAATAATTTTATGCATGTGACACCTGTTCTACACATTCAACCCATTTTCCCTCTTATTTGTTAAAACCTTATAAACTTTTCATTTTTTCTTTTTCTCGTTACGTTAATGCTCAAATCTTAAGTGTGTTCTTCTTTTTATTTACCATCATCTAATTTCTTACATGGTCTACTTCGCCAAAAGTCATGTAGGGCTTTTTAGATGTGCTTAACAAATTTCTATTGTAGAACACAATTTCATATACGTCCAATATTTTTGTTATGTATTCATTGTTTTATGCTATTTGGAATTTCTGTAACCATGTTTTACAAATACAAAATTAAATGAATTAACTCGGCAAAGCTACATTTCCCCCTTCCACATGGTTCTTTATTTTCAAAACAAATTCCATCAATGACAGTATACATACATTTCTACAAATAGCTAAAGAAATAATTTCCATACATAATGGCTTAAAAACAGATAACGATCGTCACGACCGAAAACTTTGTGGCAGATAAAAAACAAACATATTTTATGACAAAATTAGTTGTTAAAATATATGAGAATTTTTTTTTTCTAAAGTGAAACCATTTCTTTTTCAATTTATTCTCTTTGAGATTTGTTTGGTATATATTTCTCCATTTCATAATAACGTTTGACAGCTCGATCTTCAACTGGCCCAAGCAATTCTAATATTATTTTGCTTTTTTTATCACCGGACCAGCTATAGCAATCTTACCGAATTGCTCCAATTCCTCCACAAATTGCTAAGAACTTTCATCTCTAAAATCCACAGTGCACTGCAAATTCGTTGTGTAACGACTTTACACAACATTAATTTTGGTGGTTCACTCCTTACACAGGGGTTGTGTTAAGTTGTGTACAAACAAAAATGACACAACTTTACACTGCAAATTCGTTGTGTAAAGTTGTGTAATTTTTTGTTACCCAACTTAACACAACCCCTGTGTAAGGAGTAAACCACCCAATGTTGTGTAAAGTCGTTACACAACGAATTTGCAGTGTTTTATGGTATCATAATTATCTTTGTATAAAATATACAGGCAACATTCATACTTCAAGTTCAATTCCCTTTACTTTCATTTTCTCAAAATATAGCCCCTTTGATTTTGTTAGTATTCCCTTACCGGTCTGCTATAATTTATACAGCTAAAATGAATAACATTATGATAGATGTAATCTCTGACGGATTCTTCATTGCCTAAAATTAATATTTGAAAATTTGGTTACGAACAGAATACCAGTGCGATTTGTCAAAATTCTATAAGTATCACAATGTACACTCTTATTTCCACGGAGTCAAATTTCACTCTGAATGGCGTCAGCTGGGAGTCAACTCTATTCCTAGTTAAACTGACACGGAAAAGGAGTCTTTTTTATTTTTTTATTTTTTTTATTTGAGAGCACATTTATTTGACCATCGATTACTGAGATATCTGCAATTAGTGACATGTTTTCTTTTCTGGGGTTTGATTCTTCTGTTTCAGTCTTTTTTTTTTTTTTTTTTTTTTTTTTTTTTCCTCTTGTCAGAGGTACTTTATTCATTTACAAAAATAACCAACACACAAATCATTACATCATAACAAAATTTTACATTCACTTTAAGTATTTTCTTAAACTATTAAGAGAAAATCTTCAGTGATATAAAATATCCCCGAAGATTTTCCTTAGTTCCCAGATGCTATTTCAAAAGCTCTCAAAAACTCTCCAAAAAAATACTATGTCCCGAGAGCCCCTGAAACAACATCCGAGATGTTATCCAAGAGTAACTCGTATTTAAAAACATGCCATATGAAAAAGCTGTTGTATGGTTTACCTTGAAAATAATTTAACATATACATCAAATAGATTGCGTATTGAGCATATGCAACGATTGTATTTATATCTGCTCCATTTGCATGTTTGAAATCAAAACCAGCAATTAATAATTCTTCGTTTAATATAATTTTTTCTTTAAAGTTCAATTCAATCAATTCCACAATACGTTTCCAGAAAAGCTTTACGCTCGGGCACTCTAAAAGAACATGAACGAAAGATTCTGCTGTTTTACAAAAAATGCAAAGGTTTTCATTTACAATTTTCCCTTTGCACAGATTGTATCTAAAGGGTAAAATCCTATGAAATGTCTTAAAGTTGAGTTGTTTTATTTTATTGTTTTTCAATGTCTTAAACTTAAATTTTAATGTATCTCTCCAATCAAAATCAATGACAAGGTTCAGTTTACCTTCCCAAAATGTTAATACAGCTGGTTCTCTTTTCTTAAAGTCACACAATAGGCTATAGAAATGACTAGACTTCATTGAAGATAGTCTTATAAAATCAAGTGTTCTTATTTCGTATAAGTCGCCTTCGAATTGTGAATTTGTTTTATCGTCATGTGCGTAATTAACATCTTGAATTCTTTCGATCCACATTTTTGGGATCGCATTTTTAAGCTTCGTATACATAAAATCAACTAGCAAAGAATTTGAGCCAAGCACTCTACAAATATGTTCTCTTGGCCGAAAACGTCCATTTTCTACAATGTCATTCATTGTTATAATGCCTTTTCTAAACCATTCTTTAAAAAAGAGAGGTTTGCTCTCATGTGTAATATTACTATTGTACCACAATACTTGATTTTCAACATTCATAACTTGTGGAAATTGAATATATTTAAGTTCGCTCCAAGTTACGAGACAGTTAACATAAAAATTAGGTATTTTTTGTTTTAAGCATAACTTTAACATGTCTTTACTGGAACAATTTGTTTTCAAAATTACTAACAACGGACATATTTTTTCAATCCAGTATCTAAACATAAACTTCCACGGTATATCATAATTATTTTCAAAGAAATTGTTAAACCATGATAAATGTAGCGATTGAAATTTAGAGTTTAAGTCGACCATGCCCAATCCTCCCTTTTCAATATCATTAATTAAGACTGTTCTCTTGACTTTTTCTCTTTTTGAATTCCATAGAAAATTATACATCAGTTTATTCAAATCAACAACTAGTTTCTGAGGGATAGGTAATACCGAAGCAACATACACAAATTGTGAGATTACAAGTGATTTAAGAATTACAACTTTACCATAGTAAGTTAAGTTTCTCATTTTCCAAAAAGTCAAGATTGATTTTACTTTTTCTAGTTTCACAAACCAGTTCAATCGATCAGACTCCTTTTTATCCCTTGTTAGATACATTCCCAAATACTTGACAGGTTCATCGTTCCATTTAATACCTTCGATAAATGCTTGTTGCTGTTGTATAGTAACAGCATTTGTTTTCATCACATTTAAGCTCGGCCCAGCGAAGTGTCCGAAATGTTTTACTTCTTCGAGAGATATGTTGGCAGATTGAATGTTGTTTAAAAAGAGAACAGTGTCATCTGCCAGTTGGGATATCTTAAATTCTTTTGAAATACCAGTGTCAGTAGTTACGACTGTGATACCATCTATATTATTATTTTGCTTTATTTTTAATGCCATAATTTCAACAACTAGAATAAATAATAGAGCAGAAAGCGGACAGCCCTGCCTAATGCCCCTTTTTATTCCAAATTTTTGCGAGACCCAACCATTATTTATGACACTCCCTACAGCATTTGCATAAATGACTTTGATCCATGTAATAAAGGATTCTTTGAACTTTAACTTATATAATAGTTGAAATAAGAACTCATGAGTAACCGTATCAAAAGCTTTTCTAAAATCAAGAAAAAGAAGGATACCTGAGTAATTATTTGATTCACAGTATTCAATTATATCTTTAACTAAACGTAGATTTTGCATAGCGGAACGCTGTTTTAAATAACCTGATTGATCAAAAGAAATCAATTTATCTATGACATTTTTTAATCTTTTACATAACACCTTTGCTACAATCTTATAATCTGTGTTAAGCAATGATATAGGTCTCCAATTATCTAGGCATTGTTTATCCCCTTTCTTGTACAGCAAAGTTAGTATAGCTAACTTTTGAGTTTCGGACAACTGTTTTTGATTAAAACCTTCATTTATACTATTTATTACAAGGGATTTAACATCCTCCCAAAAACATTTTAAAAATTCAGCAGATAAACCGTCACTACCTGGTGACTTGTTGTTTTTCATAGAAAATATAGCATTTCGACATTCTTCCTCGGTAAGTATTCCTTCACACGACATTGCTTCTTCTTCCGTTAATGCAGGAAGCATAGTTGAAGCTAAATAATTATCAATATCAGACGATTCAACTTCATTGATTGTTTTAGAGTACAAACATTTATAATATTCAACAATTTCACTAAGAATAGTTTCCTGGTTTGTAACAACCCTTCCATTCTTTTTAATACAATTTATTTCTTTTCTTTTTCCGTTTCTTTTTTCGCATTGAAAAAAATATTTCGTTGATTTTTCACCATGTTCTATCCACTTTTGTCTGGACCTGACAAAAGCTCCTTTACATTTATATGTTAACCATTGGTCTAATTTAATTTTTGTTCGTTCTAGTTCTTCCTTATTTTCTTTAGACGGATTTTCATCAGTCTTACAGCTCATTGACATAAATTCAGTTTGTAATTTGTTAAAAGCTTCGTTCTTTTTTTTATGCTTTTGTTTCGAATACCTGATTGTGTATTCTTTAATCTTTATTTTGCACATGTCCCATTTCATTTGCGGGTTCATATAAGCGTTTTCCATTTTAAATTTTCTAATCAAATGTTTTATGTTTACTGTATAGTCATCATCTTTTAACAATGAATTATTCATTTTCCATAAACCACACCCCTTTCGGGGACTATTAGTTGCCAATTTTAGAGTAATTGCACAATGATCGCATTTTGGAGCAGGCTTAATTTCAGTCGTCTGCACACAACACCACATTGAATCTGTTAATAGCCAATAGTCAAGTCGAGAAAATATATTTAATGACAATTGTCGCCAAGGAAAAGGAGTCATCTTGACTCTGAATTGAGTCAATTCTCAGCTGATGCCACACAATCCGAGTCAAATTGATTCGGAATCCGTGTCACTTTAACTAGGAATAGAGTTGACTCCCAGCTGACGCCATTTAGAGTGAAATTTGACTCCGTGGAAATAAGAGTGTAGGGTATAGCCAGATCGAAGAGGGGGGAAGGGTTAGCCCAAACTTTGCATAAATTATGTTGATGCATCGACAGATTGATCAGGAATAGGCTCAGTTTTTCTACAAATGCTTATTTTAACAACAAAAATATATTAACATCACCCCCCCCCCCCCCGCGCGCCCCCCCCCCCCCCCCTCCCCCTCTTTGGGTCACTCAATGCCCCGGTGTACAGAGCCCCACCCCGCTCTGTACCGTGATGGACTACCTTCGGTTAACCAATTATTCCATCTCCGTTTATAATTATGTTCATGAATTTCCATATATTAACCGCTTCAAATCTGAACTAGAAAAGCATTGGTATCACCATCCTCTCAAATAATTTATAACCCTTATCAACGTAATAATGCTGTGATTATCACGATGGGCTATAACCTTCTCCAATACCCCAATGTGGGTGACATGAAATTGTCATTGTCATGAAAACAATCTAAGGACCCGAGATCAAATACCTCACATGTCATGCAGACGATTCTTTTCTACAATATTTCTTTTTTAATCATTTTTCTAATTTTTTTGGCCAGTCGATGGCGCGGCGGAGCTCACTGGAGTTTAATAATCAGTTATGCATTGCCATTGCTCAGGCGGCGAGCGTCCACGAGTAGGAAATCACACAATTTCGCGCTATCATAAAATTAAAGAACAAATTGGTAATTTCCGGGTTTTTAGGGTCTTAATTACCAGGATTATAAAAAGAACATGATTTTGCGTCAATTAGGTTTTGACATATATTTGATCCGTGACTTTTCATCTTTCGAACGAATCTCAAAGTGGACAAATTGATTTTGTACCAAAGTCAGGAACCAAAAGTGAAATTCCCGGGTCAAAACAGCAGTTGAAATGTTACAAAAATAACGTCAATAAAAGTTGTGAAAAATTATTGTTTACAAATTGCGAAATATGGCAAATTACATATCAAACTGATGCTGAAAATCTCGAGAGTGACTTTCCGTTGCATGCTTCCATGTTGAATGAAGTTAACGACCAAAAACGCAGCTACATGTACACCCCTACAAATCTCACTGAAAATCGCATGGAAATTCAGCAGACGTAAATGTTATGATCGCCAGTGAAAATCAGCTTTCAGCCTCATTAACGCGCCCGCTGCGGTCTGACTGCCAATGTGGGTGACATGAGAATAAATTGTCATTGTCATTGTCATTCCAATGACATTATAAAGGGCATGACATCATTAAAATGTTACTTCATCTGACCAATCGTGAAGCTTGTTCCATGTAATATCCGTTACCTTTGTGTATACCAAATGTTGTTGCATGTCTTCTATTCCATTTTAAGTTATTTTCCCCTCTTAAATTCATCTGAAATTAAACTTGCAGACAATATGGCAAAAAGTTGATGGCCCGGCCCGGCCTCTCACAACAAACCGGTAATGAACATTGTCCAATCACAGTGTGGCTCTCATGCGTCGCAGGTAGTTGCTATGTAACTTTTAACCAATTACGTTTCGTTTCTTTTATGACGTAATTATGTCGTCTGAAAATGCCTCATTCGTTCGTTCGTGTCTCCTTAGCAATTATTAGATCAAGATTAATGTATCTTGAGATTTTCGGAGGGTCTTGCTACAACCGGCCGTGTCAGACACGTTGCCCCGGGGGTGCGAGATAGGAGATGTAGCGTACCCCCATTTAGCCCCCCATTTAGCCTGATGCTAATTAAGATAATGGAAGTGTTTAACTGCTGCAGAATATACTTTATCATCTGTTTATACAAACCAATCAAAGGTTTGTAGCCGTCAATGAAAATTGTTGAATTACGTTTTCATCTTCAATAATAAAGGATTAATGAACTTACAGAGGCGCGTTAATGTCTCTCATGCTTCACGCTCTATTTCTTTAATCGTCATTCTCTATATGCATTCCATCCATAATGTCATTATGATTAATATCGTTTCCAGTCTATTTACGGTATCAATCCCCAAAGTCTTGATTTGAGGTTATCTTCACTATTTTAAATATGTTTCTGAGGCGCATTATTTTGCAACGAGTGAAAGAGTACCAAGTGACATGAACAATGTTTATACAATAATAAAGTAATCAAATGAAGTTAAAATTATAATGTTTAAGAAGAAATAGATAATAATGGCGGTGAAACCAGAAAAAAAAAAATTAACAGTAATCGAAGAAGAATGAGGATGAATAAAACGAGGAAGGTAGTTGACTACTAATCAAAATAAGGCTAACATATACCAGATTATCAGGGTATAAAAAAAGAAGGATGATGCTGAGGAGGAGAAGAAGAAGAAATAAGAAGGAAAAAAGAGGAGAAGAAAAAAGGGAGAAAATAAGAGGAGGAAGAAGAAGAAGGAAAAGAGGAGGGAAAGGACAAGAAAAGAAGAAGAAAAAAGAGAGGAAGAAGGAGCATATGGAAACGTTGTATCATCCGCTCAATCTGACTTGCGTGCATATAACAAATAAGCATTTTTTCCATGAAAAAGTGAAGTTTTCTAAAATGTGCGTTTCTTTCCAGCATTGGGGCGCCCGGAAGTCACTCGGGTAACATTTCATAAAGTATAATATAAAAAGACCATATGCAAATTTTCTGTACTTTTGTCGGAAAAAATACATTTATCCAGCACAATGTCGTCTCTTTTTGCGTTGGAGAAGAGCAAATAGCAAGTTTCAATCACACTTTGGCCGCTCTCGCAAGCTCTCACTCGTTTCACTGTGGTCAAGAGACTCATATGGAAAACTTTTGGCCGAATTCGTTCATATAATGGATTGCTTACTGAGCCGATCAACTCTGCACAGAGCTTCGCACCACGTCCCGCAGTGTGCACTGGCGCGTAACGCAGAGAGCCAACTCTTCACTGGGTGCGTCCATTATGACAAAATAGGGAGAATAGGTCTTATTCAGCCGAGGTTTAAAATGACTTGGGGTAAATGTCATGTTTGCGGGATGGGTACATGTACCTTTTGGTTTTTTTTTGTAATAAATAGATATAAAAAGGTACTGTCCGGGGGGTACTGTAAAGTGATTGACAGCCAAGCTGGAGTAACCAATTTTGCTTGGATATTTCATAGTTAATTCTTTAGTTTATTGCAATGTGTATGGGGTTTTCCACCCAATCAAAGAAAATTCTCCCCTCTCTCTCATTCGGTATTTATTATACAAATGATTACTATACAAAGTTATTGTATTCTATATTTTTGTTAATTGGTTGTCACCTCTCTCTTATCTTCGCTCGTTTGAATCTCAATCATCATCCTGTCTTTTTCTTCGACCACTTATCATAAAACCACTCTCGTACCTTCCCAGATTCCTCTTCTTTTCTCAAAAGCAATATGCAAAACATTATAACAAGGACAATTTCATTTGCATGTTTATGTCTTTTAATGAAACTTTATTATACAACACCAATAACAAAACATTCAAACTGTTGAAGATTGAATTCATATCGACAATTCAATATCAAGGTGTTTACATAATTATGTAAAATGCATCGCAATGAGCACACAATTTTGAAGTCAGCCAACATGGCAAGCATATTATATATTGCTTAAGTACATAACATAAGAAATAAAAAGACATAGCTCCTGCAATGCATATAACTTTGTTGCAAACGAGTTGTTTCTTTGGATAATAACATTTAGCACAATAAATAAAGCGGCAAGTACATGTAGGATTGTAAAGTGTAGAGACATGCCTCATGAAAGGAGGCCTGTCATTGCGTTTTGAATGATAGTCTCTAAGGCAAGAACAATAAAGTTTTGACTTGACAAGGCCAGAAGCATAACTGTCAGTGACTGTGGCAGTGCATACTATTATGAGCGAGTTGGAGCAATAAGGAGCAGGATTCAGCATTAACATACTGTACTGCAATATAATTGTACATGTAAAATGGTAGAAGTCTTTACACAATGAACTAGGAAACAACATCAATCAACTGCATAGAATGATCAAAGACTGAGCCGAAGGTACGTAAGGTTTACCTAGGCTAGACTATAACTTTGGTTAAACATAAAGTAAATTACAATTTTGTATAAAGTTATGGTAAATAATACAGGTCTAAACTATAAAACTGGCTCCTAGTCCGTCAATAACATTAATTTCAAATACATATGAAAAGTATAAAACAGCACACACTAGTTTACATTTATTCATCATCTTGATGAAACTCTGTTGTTGTAAACTTCTACATGTATACAATACATGTAAGAATAACATTTGCAAAAGTGTAATGAAGTCAGCCAACATGGCAAGCATATTATACGTATATTGCTTAAGTACATAACATAAGAAATAAAAAGACATAGCTCCTGCAATGCATATAACTTTGTTGCAAACGAGTTGTTTCTTTGGATAATAACATTTAGCACAATAAATAAAGCGGCAAGTACATGTAGGATTGTAAAGTGTAGAGACATGCCTCATGAAAGGAGGCCTGTCATTGCGTTTTGAATGATAGTCTCTAAGGCAAGAACAATAAAGTTTTGACTTGACAAGGCCAGAAGCATAACTGTCAGTGACTGTGGCAGTGCATACTATTATGAGCGAGTTGGAGCATTAAGGAGCAGGATTCAGCATTAACATACTGTACTGCAATATAATTGTACATGTAAAATGGTAGAAGTCTTTACACAATGAACTAGGAAACAACATCAATCAACTGCATAGAATGATCAAAGACTGAGCCGAAGGTACGTAAGGTTTACCTAGGCTAGACTATAACTTTGGTTAAACATAAAGTAAATTACAATTTTGTATAAAGTTATGGTAAATAATACAGGTCTAAACTATAAAACTGGCTCCTAGTCCGTCAATAACATTAATTTCAAATACACATGAAAAGTATAAAACAGCACACACTAGTTTACATTTATTCATCATCTTGATGAAACTCTGTCGTCGTAAACTTCTACATGTACATGTACATTGTATACAGTATGTAAGAATAACATTTGTAAAAATGTAATCCAACATGAAATAGCTTGCATTGTAAGCATGAATTCCATAAGTCTAGCTTAACAATCAAGAAAAATAACATAGTAAAAAAGGCGAACTACATACTGAAACTAAATGCCCACACACATAATGTCATACTTCATTAAAATAAAGTCTTTGGTATTATGATTAAAGTATATACATGTACAGTATGCAAAGTACAATGCGCAACAGTAATGTAATAATAGAACATAAGTACTGAATTCACACACATAGATTCATGAGCTGCATAAGTTAAGGCAGGTAAAATGACATATGTACATGCATCTTTGGCAAATAACACTCAAATACATCTATGCTGACAGACTTGTCAATTGTTTAAATCAGCCGGACAGGTTGCTCGATTATGGCCATCCTGCTGGTGACAAGAACTACATGTCACAGTCCACCTTGGTGAACGCTTACATTTTTGTTCGAGAAGTCGAAGTCTACTTTGTTTTACCATGATCTGCTTTAAGGCACTCTTACCGAAATTCGTGGCACGAAAATACCACTTTGTTACTTGATCGTTTAATTTCTCGAGACCCTGCTGGCAAAAATACGTTGGATTTCCATAGAGCATCATAACCTCGGGTACATGATATGCTAAAACATGCATGTATGGTGTAATATCTTTTGCCAAGTATACAGTACGGTACAGGTCAATCCAGGCTTTCGCCGAAGTTTGAAATTCATCTATCTCCTCTGATGATAACTGACAATTTAACTGACCTATCAATTTCTTGAAAGTGCTCCAGAGGCATTTAATATCTGAAAGCTTGGAATGATCTGGGATTATCAAATCAAGGTCAATATTCGCAAGTATTCGTTTGTGCTCTGGACCAGTGAAAGAACGTGTCTCAATTTTGTTATCTTTAACTATGAATTTCCAATCAGAAATCCCAATTTTCTTGATAAAGTTCTGGAAACGCATCAAATTATCACAGGCCTCCACATTTATATTCTGATTAAGGCGAACACAGTTGTCTTGATGCCGTAAATAGAAGGTCAATTGATAGACTAATTGGTCCATGATACGAAGAAATAGATGTAGAGTATCAGGGATAACTCTTGCAATAGGGACAGATGGGAAGATGGGTGCATGGTTACAATTATACTTTGTTTTGTTACTTTTGGGTTTCTTGGAACATTCAGATATTTCTTCTATGGTGCGAGCACCTTTGACGGGATCGGTCATGGACCATGTTTTTGATGTATCCGACCGTTCATTTTTTGAGCATTTACACCAAAGACATGAATATGTTGAGGCAAAGCCCCCGATACCAGTAACTTGATTCAAGAATTTCAAGTCACCCCCAACAAATTTTTCAACTTTAATTATTTTGTCCTTGACATGAACTTCATCTAGACAATTAAATTCATCTATCAAATCTACCAGAGCTTCCTGAATACATTCTGCTGTCTCTGGGCACTGTACAATTGCAAGAAGATAATTACCCCGTTCTGAGCAACAGTTCTTATCTCCAACAATGGTGTAACTGACATTTATCAAATGCTTCTTGGTACCAGCTCGTGTCCCATCTCCACTGAACTTAATTTTAATCTTTCCATCTTCAAGAATGTGAACATATGATGGGTCGCTCAATATTTCTATCAAACTTGTTTCCAGCGATTTGTACACCCCTTCAAATCTACCCTCTACTGTTTTTATGCTGAACATTTGGTTGAGGTCATGTCGGCGTTTGATAACTTTGCACAATCTGGGGAGAGAAGGGTAGCGTTGGGCGATCTCATGATAACCACAGTCTGTAACATAGCATGAATCCATGATGTAGATGAGATCATCTACATTATCATCGCAGGAGTTACTCGCCCCTGTATGTGTTTTAGATACTGATGTTTCATTTTTTGACACTTTCACTATCTCACCATATTCATTTAGAAGTTCTACATTAAGAAGCTCATGACAGTTTAATAGATCTTTGGCAACCTCAACTTTTTTCAATTTATGGCGCCTTTTTTGGCTTACGCTATAGAGCAACTTGCCTTTGGTCCTACCCCTCTCCCCTCGTTCACGTTTACCAGGGTTAGAGAGTCTATCTAGATTTCTGTTTGCCTCAGACAGCACCTCCTTACATTTCGTCAACTCACTGTCAGTTTTGATCAAGTCATTTTCTAATTTTTGTATCTTGCTTTTCCCTTCATCTACATGCTGCTCAAGTTTGCGTTTCGTTGGACTCCCCGTTTTGTGGGGTATATTTAAACTGTAGCTTGAGTTTTCAAATTTATGTAGCAATTTAGTCTTTCTGCCTGTTCCTTTTTCACGAACCCAGGATTTCCACAATCTACCTAATTTGCTCTGTAGGGGTTTGAGATATGAAATGTTTACTTTGTCAAGTGGGATACTGAAATGGGACATTAGGCGAATCATTACAGTTTGAACATTGTCATCCGAGAAGTGTCCATCAATATCTTGTATCAAATTAAAAAGGAGGAGCTCGGATACATCCAACCTAGCAGTGAACATGTATGGTATTTCTTCCTCATTGCTAGGAGCAGCATTAACTTCAGATGGTACAAAGCAACAAGCTAGAATAAAGACAATTAAATATGCAAAAGCATCCATGATTCTGTCCGATTTTGGTTACAAAGAGAAAGAAAAAAAATTCTTTACCGAAAGAAACTTGAGCAGGATGTTTGAGAAGGGAAAATACTATCAAAACATTTTCAAAACATAAATGTACCCGTATGAACAAATATTACATGAACAAAGAGAAAAGGTGTGAATACAAGGTAATATGGTCAGAATTACATGGCAGTATAAATGATTCTATGTACATGTATTATTATAAGTCTGAACGATTTCCCAACCCACGAGCAAACAGCATCTTAAAACAAAATCCACGATGTATCAATGAAATAATACCCTCCCGAGAAAACTCCTCCAGAGGCCGTTTCTCCATCAACCAGAAGGTAACCGTGTCTGGCACCACATAAGCGAAATCTCCCTGCTTATTAAAAATTCTTTGATCCCAGCCTTTCCCAAGAACACAATCAAAGTTAGAAAGAGGCTCCAGGACAAAACGAGATTTGGACTTCTTGCTCTTTCGCCCCAAAAGTGATAACTCGTCAAATGTGCTCTTGGTTATGGGCACCTCTAAATTTACAATGCTATCAACCTTGCGTTGTCCGTGCAAGTTTTGTTTAACAGAACACTTGAGTTGTTGTAAAAAAAATTCCTTTTGTTCTGATGTCCCATTAATACAACTATCTGGTACATCTACAATATCATTGGCCTCTCGCCATTCATCGTACTCTGCCGACGCCCACTCTTCCTCAGTGTAATGTACCTTTTCCCAACGTTTACCGTCTACAATTTTGGAATCCGTTACTTCAAGAGGGTACAATTTGGCAGTTGACCATGAAGGTGATGGATGTCGCGAATTTTGGGCCCCTGTTGCTGAAGGTCCGTTGTGGAGATGAGCGTAGTTGTGGACTGTTCTTGCTCTTGCGCTTCTTCTTGAGGACATCATCAAGTCTCCCTCAACAGCTCTGCATGTAAGTTGTTTGTTAGGCTGTTGATAGAAGAAAAAACATATTATTAGTTTCTACATATCCCTAAATTTGCACGAGACACAAAATACATGTTCATAGTTCATACCTGTATAGACTCTACGCACAATACATAAAAAAATAACATGAAATAACAATTCACATATCTAGAGCTTTAGACTTAAAGAGTTTAGTTTTAATAGAGAAGAGGGCCAGGAGAAAATGGCAATATCAATTGCGATTAAAGAATATAAATATAAGAAAGCAATATTTATTACTGTATTAGGCCTACCCACGCATAGCCTTAAGGGCTCCCTTGAAATGTTTTTTATGATATTATTCAAGGGAGCCTTAACTGGCTCCCATACCCCTGCACGGAGAGGCATGTAAACAAAACCCCAAAGTGGTCCAAAATCACACTTTCGCGCACTCGACCAATATTGGACAGTGGCTTTGATAAATTTTGTCGTAGTTTTGGTCTTAATTACTGCCTTAATTTCAAAATCGGATCTGAAAATAACAAAATAAGAGCAATTTTCTTACCAGACCGATACAGCTCAGCTCCCTTTTCACGTGTACCGTGTGAATTCACGATGTCTACACAATCGTGATGACCTCTGACTGGCACTTCGTAAATGTGCTGCTTCCGTATAATGCGCTGAACTCATTCAGCGCATTATACGGAAGCAGCACATTTACGAAGTGCCAGTCAGAGGTCATCACCATTGTGTAGACATCGTGAATTCACACGGTACACGTGAAAAGGGAGCTGAGCTGTATCGGTCTGGTAAGAAAATTGCTCTTATTTTGTTATTTTCAGATCCGATTTTGAAATTAAGGCAGTAATTAAGACCAAAACTACGACAAAATTTATCAAAGCCACTGTCCAATATTGGTCGAGTGCGCGAAAGTGTGATTTTGGACCACTTTGGGGTTTTGTTTACATGCCTCTCCGTGCAGGGGTATGGGAGCCAGTTAAGGCTCCCTTGAATAATATCATAAAAAACATTTCAAGGGAGCCCTTAAGGCTACCCACGCATAGGTGCATTACTATCCTGGCTGTGTACTAAAAGCTGTGCTTTTGATTCTCAACATTTCAAACACCACTGCCACTGGCACTGTACAAAACTCAACTGATTTCACTAAAAATTGGTACATTAGTGACAATTGATGACACCTAAATAGCAGTAAAATACATTTTTTTCAACTTACTGATGTTAAAAAGAATAATTTAAAAATTCAAATTGTAAGTCTAGTGCCAAATTTTCCGATCAGCTCGATCGGTCCTATTGAGTGCAGTCTATGCAATATTGTGTGGTGTGCATATCTGTGTACAATACCTGCCTCACAGCAAGTATGCAGTGCTAGAGGTCAATACGCATTCGCATTGACTCTCTATGCTTTGCTTGAGTGGGCCTACCGGTAAGTCTTTAGACTTTACTTAGAAAGTAAGATACAAATGACGTTTTTAAACTACAGTAGGCCTACAAAGGCTCTATTTTGGTCAAATATGAAATAATATTTTACCTGCACGAACACGAACACGATTATACTGCACTGCAGTCCACTCGACTCTCGCAATCCAACCCCACGATGAAATGGAATATTCCTCTCTGAGACTTGCAGTGAGAGTCCGAGGTTTACGATGAACGATGTGACAAAATCCTATGTGTTTCGTCTTGGTCACTGGCAAATTTCACAAAAAATCCATGATGTATCACCATTTGATTATCATTACTACAGTCTACATATGTTCTTCCCTCCACATCTTAGGTTTAAACTCACAGATTGATAGAAATAACTACGCAAAATGGACAAATCGAAGAAGGTTCCAAGAGCAGAGGGGAAGGAAAAGTGCCATTCCGAATCCACGTGCAAGGCTATGGGTCGTGCGCTATTGCGTACGTCTACGGAACTCGTGTAGTGTGGGATATTTCGTGCTCTTGCGCAACAAGGAGCATTAATGAGAGCCAACAAATGATTGGATGCAAAAGTGCAACCTTTTCCCCTTATCCAATCAAAATGAATGATACATCACTGGAATTATTGAACCCTCTGCTTTCATTTGCTATGCGAGATGGCGCAATTCGACCATTCAATTAATTCTACAGCCAAGATGAGTTTGGACAGTCGCCGAATTTTGAGCGAAAATCGGTTGACCTCCATAGAGAAAGTGCTCTGAGAGGTCTTTTTGAACATTTTAAAGCATAAAAGTGCAACCTTTCCCCATGAATGTGATTATGTCAAATTGATATCATCTTAAAGAGAAAACATTGAATTTTAAAATTCCGGCCGAGATGGTAATAAAAGTCGGTTCAATTAGGCGGTTGCTGTGATTTAGTGTAGATAACACATGAAAATGGAAGGAATTTCACGTGTTGTAGCTCACGGTGCGGTGCGTGCCGAGCAGATGAACGAAAGTTTTTCATATGTTGGGGCAAGCGGTTAATGAAAATACTAATCGTTAGCTTTCTTCTGGTATCAAACTTATTTTGATTGATTGTATAATTTTGTCGGAATAAAGGAAACAAAAAGGCTCGACCAATAACTTATCAGCGTCTGAATTGACCTTTTGACCTTGAATTCCCTGATGCAAGCGCACATAATGACGTCATCTTCGCTAAATCTGTGTCTTTTATCGTAAAATGCGACACTTTCACAATGTTTATACATCTTTTTTTAATTATTAGTAAGATATAACGTATTTTTTCTGATATCACTGAAGTTTTGGTTTTTATTTAATGAGTGATTTTAAAATAAGACCCATTCTGCTTACTACACTCTAAGAAAAAAGGGTTCGTATGGGGTGCTCGTGGGCACCGTAATGGTTCGCGAATGCTAATGGTTCCCGTTCGTACCTTTAAATGGAGCTGCAAGCTGTAGGGTGCTCGTCTGCACCCTTCAAGCCACTTTGGTAGTCTTTATTCGCCCGCATCCGTGATATAAAATGTACATCTCAGACCTATTTTATTACAATCTTGTTGTGTTTCAAATTGTTTGTCGTTTACAATGTATTTTGAATTAATATTGCTCGAATCTTTCTTCAAATTATTCTACCGAAACAAATAAGAACACAAAAATACAAACAATTTAATTTAAAAGATTTTTAATCAGACTAACTTTCTCAAATTACGGCAACCAATGGCAGCGCCCGACACGTAATTCAAACTCGTGCACATATTGCATTGGAATTGATCAACGCGACGGCTTTCGGCTTGACAATATTTTCATCCTTCTTCTCCCGAATCGTGCCTCAATCTGCTGTGTAAAGGTGATTATTACATTATTTGTATTCAAAATCTAGACTATAGTAGAGTCAAATATACATATTTTGTCTGTATTTACGCCATAAATAAGATCGGTGTTTGCAGCTGCAAAATCAGCTGCAAGCACCAGCCACCACCACATACGATCACTGCACTGGCACTGTACAGTGCGGTGCAGTGCAAGCCAGCTCATGCTGCGCCGATCGAGTGCATCCCCTAAACTGTCGCGTGGTGCATGTACTATACTAGATGTAAAACCGAGAATACGAGTGTGTGTGTGTTTTTAGGCTTGTTGTAATTTTACAATCCTGTGTTCTACTTCTAATCTAGACCTGAAAATCTATTGGCCTTATCGTCATCGAAGTCCCCTCTCATTCACAGTGTACATACACACACGTTTGCGTGCAAGACTATGGAGATGGATCGAAGTCCCGCGCACGCAGACGCAATAAAGCTAGCTGTGTAGAGAAATGAGGGACTCTGATCACAATAATGCCAAACTACCTAGTCTATGGCTTGTTAATATTAGTCTATTACTAGCGGCACATCCCTGTGTTTAATATGTAAGTACCCCATTTAATATGTGCATGCCTAAGGAGTAAAGAGCATTGCAGCGGTTTACCCCAGCAAATCCACTACTGCTTACAATCTCCAGGGCGTCTCCCCTGGAGATCATTGCCACACTCACTTTGCTGTACGAAAATATGGTAAATCATTCTTTTGGGAATCTCCCTTTATCATCTCTGTGTTCATTTTTTTCTTCTTTCTGTTTTCAAATTCTTTGAAACTTTTCAGGTATTCCCAAAGATTCATTATCAGGAAGTGACGAGGGCTTTATTTTTTAACAATGAAGTATCCAATCCTGAAGGACAGAGCGTGTAATTCAACTGGATATGTACAGTAAGTGATTTATCTGGATGTTCGTTTGTAGTAATCTCTTACTAGTAATGACAAATATTTGCCTAGATTGTTTAATTCTTTTTCAAAAGAAAGTTCGCCTTTGTACTTTTTAAAATGATTTCCTTATGTATCATACAATCTGATAGTTTTTGTTTATCTTGTGTTTAATTATGTACATGTATGTAATTCTTTAAGCGGGACTGCACTACTTGTAGCTACTTGCGCCCTCTATACAGCCAACAATGCCTAAGCGGTACCCGTTGATCCCCCATGCATTCTTATGTTAATTGAGAGCTGATTTGATGAGATAACCACCTGCCAGTGACCACGCAGGGAGGTCTAATTCCTCCTCGCCAAACTAGTGCAGATAGGCTTGAAGATACAACATTGGTCTTGGTTGTAATTATTTAAGGAAATACGATGACTTTCTACAAGGCTGCTTGTATTGAATTATGATTCTCGTATTATAGTAATTATACTGTTTCTAAATCATTCAAATGTTTTTCTTTTTCTCTCCCTTTGCTTTCAAAGGATACATGGAGGGAATCACAATCAACGGCATATCGCGGATATGAAGCTGCTGCAGCCAGAAGGAACCCCGATATAGGGACTATAAATGACAAGATGAAGAGAACACGTCAGCATCGCATGTTGTTCATCCAAGGAAATTCTGGTGGGGATATCCTTTCAGAATACCCCCATCCTTAAGTTGGAAAATCAGGTAATGCTCTAATTTTCTGCCCATTTTCATTTTAAGAGGAGAGGTGTATAGTAAGAAGTAAGAAGTTACTTTACTGTAAATGCCTCCCAGAATCAATAAGGACTACAACAAGTGAAAGCTTTGAAAGCTGTCAGGAACCTTCTTTTTTTTTTTGGGGGGGGGGGGGTTAAACTACCACTGCATAAACATTCTCTGAGAAATTAATCATATGGGACTTAATAACTTAATATTCATCTGTTAGCTCTATAGAGTTGCATTATTTTTTACTATAATTCAATTTACAATGAATTTCTACGTTAAAATTATCACTGCATTATTTTGTCTGCTTCATTTAATTTGTTTGCAGCTTGTGAAAGAACTTGAAAGAGTTTATAAGCGGCTTGCGGTAGCCCCAACACTTCAGAATGTCATCTAGAAGTCTGGGGAGAAAATCCTTGATTTCTGCAAGCCCCTTTCCTGTTTCGGTTTCGGATCAAACAGCAGGCTGCCAGTCAGAAAAATTGAAAAAAGGTTTGTCATTGCATCTATAGTACCCTATCTTTACCAATTCCCATGTATTACAAACATCATTTGACACGTCAGACCATAGTTAGAAATACACATTTTATCAATCCTTTGTCAGTTACTAGATCCTTTTAAAAAAATGGGTCATAATATTTAGGAAGTAATATTGTAATTGATGGTTATATACATGTATATATAGATACGTTATGAAATTTAATATTATGGATACATTAAAGGAAAATTCCACCCGAGGAACACTGACAAATAATATTTAGAATCGCCAGAGTCACAAGTTTCTTCACGACTCTATATGCGATAAATTCAAGGACAAACTGCTAGATCCCACAGAGCACCAGCTCAGTGACATAATCCGTGAGCTGGTATTATCTGTGCGACGATGGCCATGATGTATAGAATGGGCGAAGTGAAGCTGTTTGCTGACACTTCAACGAGTGCTAAATAGTGGTCAAGCTCAAGTTTTTTAAAGAATGAAACAGAAAATATACAAAAGCACAAATAATTGTATCCGTTTTATTCTCAAAGTTTGAGCTTGATCACTATTTAGCAGTTGTTGCTACATCAGGCAACGGCTTCACTCCGCCCACTCCATATGTCCTCCTGGCCATTGCACAGGTATTACCAGCTCTCGGATTACGTCACTGAGCCGGTGCTCTGTGATGAAATGGCAAAACGCACAGCGGCTATTTACAGCGTGGGAGCTAGTGATTGGTCTGTTACTTTCTTACACGATGAGACGTGAAGAAACTTGTGACTCTAGTGATTCTAAATCTTATTTTTCAGTGTTACTTACAATGCAAACATATTCCTAGGGTGGAATTTCCCTTTAGTGTACATATACATGTATGTATACTATATGTACCATGGATTGTATTTTTGATTATCTGCAATAACTGTCTAGTTTGAACTCAGTAGATATTAAGTGATATGCGGTAGTTTCTCAAAGAATGACCCATAGAAACAAGATTTTTTTTTTTTTTTAAGTTACTCTAATTATGATATATACCGTATCTACATTTTGTTCACGGGCAATATATTTTCCAGGCTGAAGTTTGAAACTACAAATGCTTGTGTCTTAAAAGTAATTTATTAGAGAATGTACAGGTATTGGAAGGTACTCAAGTTCATTTTGATTTTTGCAGTTTGTAAATAGTGTGAAAACTAAGTGCATGCATACATGATTCGAAATAATGTTTAGCTGAACTAATTAGATATACATTTTGTAAAATGCTTTCCTAAACATCAATGCCGCCAAGGGGTCAAATGACATTAATGACATTCTCCATCTAGTTAACATGTGTATTAAAAGACACTTTCATTTATGACGATGAAGGTAAAATTAGTGTTCAAACTCTTAACCTAATAGGCAACTCAAAGTTTTATGTGTGAATTCATTGCCAAAAGTGTGCTTAACATTGCCATAAATGTGTTGCGAAAGATTCACCTTTATATCAACTTACATAGCCTCAGTTATCTCTATGTTATACATGTACAATGCAAGTATGCAGCAAATTGTGAGTACAAAATGTTTGGATGTACTCCTAATTAATTTTTAGTTAGAATCAATTGTCATATATATGCAGCTCTATTTAGTGTTTGTATTGTTATGTATACATGTACAAAGTCGAAAGAACATGGCTCTAAACGTAAATTTAGCTGAAAGGGCTACATTTGTTTGAAAATGTTTTCTAAATAATTACCCCTTTTACTACAGCAGAATTGAACTTAAAGGGGAAGTTGAGCTCTGGGAAGGGTCAGTAAAATGCCCAATTCATCTTTCAACCAATTTTGTAATTGCACAAAGAACCATCAATCAATAGTATTTTATGTAAAATTTTGGTTAACTGTTGTGTTTTCTTAAAACAAAAATAAAAAAACATAAAAAGGAGGAAAAGATTAAGTCAATTTAAGTGTCACCATCTTTTCGTATTTTCTGGCTAAATACTGGGTTTTGCACAGTTTTAGGTTAGTTTGTTTTGAAAATTGAAAGGGTCTCTAATATAGTGTAATTATTCATGCTGTCATGTTACTTAAGTCAAATTTCTTTCTGACCCTTCCCAGAACTCAACCCTCCCTTAAATTAGTGCAACTCAGGAGTATAATTTCATCACTAATACTTGCTTTATTTATGTTGTTTGTTGTTTACTTAGACAATTTCAAGTGATGAAGTGTGTGGAGAAAATGTTTTGTTTTGGTATATAATTATATATACGCATACATCGTCAAAGTTTATTCATAAATCACATGTATTACCTCAATCTTCACTTTGTCTCAGTCAGCATCAAGATACTAATGCAAAGTTGCGAACTGTTTTGTATTCTTACTTTTGGATGTATAAAATTTCTTACTATTTAAGACAAGTGCCAAAATACATGTAGATTTGTTTTGTCATTTATTTTCAGCACATTTTAAAGATTATTTTGAAAAACTGAATTACATGTATGTACATTGCACAATTATAATTCGCTTAACCTAAATTTCAAGTGTTCTTTTAGTTTGTTTTCCTAGTGATGTGAAGGTCAAAGTTACTATGGAGGAGCCAACATTAGATGAATACACATGGTAGAAAAACTATAAACATCTTCGACATAGCTTATGATTGTGGAGAATTATGTTGAGGTGCATTTGTTTGTTAAAGTTGTTCAAAGTGTGAATCTGTGGAGGTGAGAGAGAGAAAGTCTAATCAAGCTAATTAAGCACCCTTGGGAACACAAGCACCCTGTAACGGTGCTGGTATTCACCTCTTATAAGGGTGCTTGTCAGCACCCTTTTAAAGGGTGCTCAACAGCACCTATTAGGGTGCTTGCATTCACCTTTTTAAGGGTGCTCACCGGAACCTTTAAAGGGTGCACACATTCACCCTTTTTAAGGGTGCTCACCGGAACCTTTAAAGGGTGCACACATTCACCTTTTTAAGGGTGCTCACCGGAACCTTTAAAGGGTGCACACATTCACCCTTTTTAAGGGTGCTCAACAGCACCATTTTGAAAAGGTGCTCGCAAGCACCATTAAAGGTGCTCGCAAGCACCATTAAAGGTGCTGCTGGTGTGGCAAATGTGTGCACCCTTAAAAGGTGCTGAAACGAACCTTTTTTTCTTAGAGTGTAGGTTAATGATCATTTTGCAAACGAGTATTATTTTTGTAACTGTTCTGTATAACTGTTATAAACGATGTAAATATGTTCATTCAGGGCCACTACTGGAAGACCACTACTTGCTGGTGAATGGGCTACCCTGTCAAAAGATCAGAAATAAATAAATAAATAAATAAATTTTACTGTTTTAATTTACTGGATCGTACCATTAAAGTCGCAGGGTAGAAAGATGCATTTTCCAACCGCTCCAAATTTAATTTACGTTCCGACATTCTGTTAAATGGGTTCGTTTTGTTAAGAATCCACTACTTTCTGCTCCAACAAACGTCCACATGCGGAGTCGTTTATCAACTAAATTATTCAAATTTACGGATGCTTCCTAGCTTCCCAGGTGTTTGCGTTGCTGTTGAAGCATTTCATTCACCTATATGCTTTGTACTCCAATTGCCAGAACGCAGATTTCATTTTGGTTTTATAGTTTCATCGGAGTCGTTTATCAACTATATGTATTCAAATTTATGAATGCTTCCTTCCCAGGTGTTTGTGGTGTTTATGCATTTCATTCACCTGTTATTATTCTTTATACTCCAATTGTTAGAATACAAAATGCATTTTGGTTTTATAGTTCCATGCAATAAGTAAGTCAATAAAAGAGTATGTTCTGCACAATAAAAACAATGTGTGTCCCTATTGTACAATGTAATGTGTCCCCTCATTTTGTAATAGTTAATTTACCCATTCACATAATGGAACTACCTGCCCGATGAAGCCAGTGGCCTATGACCCCTGAGCACTCAACACCATGTGGGAGTCAGTTCGTGATCAAATTCTTTTATGAGACAAATACAAGCAAACGTTTCCATATGAGGAGAAAAAGGGAGAAGAATAAGTTATCTCTTCTTTCTCTTCTTAGAAGAGAAAGAAGAGATATCAAAACATTTAGAAGAAATGTGTTTAGAAGCAAAGAGTCCGAATATCAGGAATTATAAATAGGAAGAAAAAATCGTCAGAAGAAAAGAAATGGAAAATGAATTAACACAAGAGAAAAAAAGGAGAAACCTAACAAATGAAGATTAAATAGTAAGGAAGAAAGAAAGAAGAAATCATAAAAAGAGAGAAGAGAGATCGCTCTCATATGCAGACATATAGGGATGAAAGAGTCATTTAGATATCGGATATTGTCCCATCCGATACATCACCATGTTAATAAACGCAAAGTCACCCCCTCAATCTTTATTTATATCCCATCCTAAACTTGCTTTGATTAGGATTCTATAGTAAAACGAAAGGTGCGCTGTATCTCTTGACCTGGATGGAGAGATTTCATCCGATAAAGTACCACAGTATACCCCACCCATACAAGAATATTAACCCATCCCATCATTGTCATTTTATTAAATCAAATTCCACGCCCCTCTCAAGGGCGGGGGGGGGGGGGGGGGGGGGTTGAGTTTAAAACAGGCTCCATACCCCCCCCCCCCCCGCCCGTTGAGCCCAAAACAAATCAGTGTTCACTACCCACCCCCCCCCCCCCACACACACACACACCCGCTTCACCAAGTCGCTATCATCTGTATTTGCTTTTGTAAAAGTGGTGTATGCATTATACACCAAGTCACCCTTTAAAAACGATATGAAAAGTGTGATATTATTGTTTACCATGCATGCTACAGGAACTCTTCACCAAGTCAGCGTCATGTAGATTTTCTATGAAGAAACTGGAATATTAATTCTTCAGCAACACTAGTCACTGTTATGTAATGTTTTTATACCGATGCTTTTCTACTATCACTAGTATCTCTATGAATTAAGATTTTCTCTAGATTTGTACAAGGTTGGAGGGGTTCTACCACTCACACTTACTCAAGGTGGATGCATAAATTAATTTGTAAATTTGCCCGGAACACGTTATCGATACTGGGAAAATAGCTCTCGGGTCAAGCACCCCATTTGCGCTCAATCAAGCAGAGCCATTAAACCAATGGCTTTGTATAGAGTTATCATCATTTGTTATACGGTATGTTCTTACAAATTATATATGTATATATTTTTTTTGACGGAAAATATGATCCAAACCAAACCAAAGGCTCCAATCTTAAATTCGACTTTGAAAACTTACGGTATAGGCCTATTATGTATTACGAGCCGGAAACGTGAGGACAGAGGGCAGATGCCCCCTCCAATGTTTTTAGCGAGCAAAATCGACCCCCAAAGCAGCTCCTCGCTATAGAAGAAAAAAAAATCGATGTAAGCTTTCTGGTGCTCTTAAATGCAAACTTTGCATATACCTTAATTTCAAAGTCAAAGTTTCATGCTCGTTCGCTACGCTCCCTCGGATAGGCTTTAACCTTGTAGAAACCCTTTTTGCCAGGAGGAACCGAGAGCATTGAATTATGACGAAAGTTGGAATGTTTTTTTACCGTACCACTTTTTATGAAAATAATGATTAATAACTGCCATACTACACCGTTGCCCATAAAGTAAGAATTATCTTTCTTACCACTTTTCATGAAAATAATTATGTTTATATTTTTTTACAATAATTTGTGTTCGTCAGAAAAGTTATGAGAAGATACAAACTTTATCTATCAAGAATTTACCACATCATCAGGAGAAGAGGTAAGAAAATATTACAAATTTATGGGCAACAGAGGTCAGTGCTGAAAACCGAAAAAGAATGACTGAGTGATGACGTCATTTCTCTGCCCACAATGCATTGTTCATGAAGGCGTTCGCCATTCTTCTGAACGTACGGACGCATACCTTTATACTAAAAATGTATATTACTTTCACAACTATGTCAATCTGCGCTATGGTTATCACACATACAACTTCTGCCTTGGGTATACGCACGCAAATCTAGTAGCGCACCCACGATCGTAAAAACAAAAGGTAGTAGCACGTACGTACGTGACCTAAAATAAAACTGGTTGGAAAAGCTACCATATACCGACCGCGATCGCTCAGCTGTTTGTTTACTATGACGATTGGCGACAATAATATCTCAATATATGTGACATTACCAATGTTTATTTCAGTTAGATTGTCATTAATCTGACCGAATCATTAACTGAAATACTGGAAGAACTCTTTATGTTCGGATGGAGTTGTAGGAGCGGTTATTTTGGTGTCTTCTTCGACTTCGTTACTTGCACAGTGACAGTGCAGAGACAGTTGAATGTTGGTTGACTTCACGTTGTTCGAGCTGAGATTTGAGTGTGATTAATCACTAACTTGATCAAGAAAATATTAATAAAACTATACGTGCAGCAGTTCGAAACCCCAAAATGGAATGATCGTTGGACGGGAATTTTCGGGCAGTTGTCCTGTTGAAAGCTAAACTACTGACAAGAGTCTAGTCTCTCTTCTTTGTTTTAGACACAAGCGGCTAGAAGAAGAATAAAGCACTTGCACAAGAAGAAGTGACTGTCAGTGCAGTGTCACTTTGATTTTGAAGACAAAACTTACTTCAAAAGTCAAGATGGGGAGCATGAATAAGAGTGACAGGGTAAGTTGCGACACCTATACTGACTGACATACCAGTGCAGACGGTCTAGAGTAATTAAAGGGGATATCCCCCTGTTTAGTAGTCTATCTTGGTTTTGATAAAAACAAAAAAGCAGAAAATTGAGAGAAACTATTTCTAAAATTTGTGACTGAGCAAGATCTGAATGAAAATAAAAAAGTTGTACATTTTTTAAGTTGTCATCAGTGAACAGGTACAGGTTCTTCTTGGTTCTTGGTTGGTTCTCCAAAATATTTGTCTGAGTTTTAACTGGAGGTGCGGATAGGGTGGAATAATTTGTAGATCAGGGGGGGGGGGGACGTCCGCTATTATGAATTTGACAGTGCAGTGTCCGAGTGTGGGCGATACTGATAGTCTCTGATTTATTATTATTAAACCTGGTTCTCTCACGCACTGTTCCCATGAAGTAGGAGTTCGCAAATGTGTCTGTTCTTGAGTTGGTTAACTGGGTTTGTTGAAATTGCCTATTAATATTTAGACAGAAATAACCGTCTGATTTGGGTCATTTCTTTAATAAAACTGACATTTGTTGACATTCCCCAATACAGACGGTAACCCAGAGATCTCGTACCATGGGGGTAATCGAGGGCACAGCGGAACATCTTTTTGTTCCCGACATTTCTCCCCCGATTTTCTTTATTTAGATCTAATCTTCTGATTTCTAAATCAGATGTAAAATAGGAATAGTCTAAGTAGTGTTCTCCTATTTAGAGTCTACACTAGACATATTTTTTATTGAAATCTTATACAAATATGAATTTTTTAGCTTATACGAATTGTCCCACAGCGGAACATCTTTTCGTACCGGACATTTCTCCCCCGATTTTCTTTATTTAGATCTAATCTTCTGATTTCTAAATCAGATGTAAAATAGGAATAGTCTAAGTAGTGTTCTCCTATTTACACTAGACATATTTTTTATTGAAATCTTATACAAATATGAATTTTTTAGACTTATACGAATTGTCCCATTTTCGTCTCAGAACTGTGAAACCGTACGTTCATGCACTCGAACATAGAGCTATATGACCCGGCGGCCGATATATTTCCGGGTCAACCTACCAAAACAAAGCCAATGGCCAATCAGAGCACTCGTTTCGTGGGTCAAGCCGGGCTGACTTGTACGTAGCTACAAATCAATGTACGGTAGCTATTGGACGTTCGCAAAGAAAAAAATTAATATTCATCAACTAAAACCAAGATGGCTGACAACGACTACGAGACTTTCTTGGATTAGAATTAGTACTAATTAGAATCTAATCATTAATTTTGGAGCTGAATAAGCAAGCTATCGTAAGTCAACGTATATGTATATATTTAAGTTTTCGTTATTGTATAGAAAACGGGGGCTGTAGAATGGCAGCAAAATTAGATTTGATGAAGACGTAAAAAGAGAAAAACCTCGGAGCATTTCGTTCATCTCTGTTCGGTCACTCTACCCTCACGGTCCCCATAGGCCGTACTTCAGTCTCTATAATCGGAGGTCTAGTGGAGCCAGACGTAGTCTCAGTGGAACAACCGACGATTAGAGAGACTGAAGTTTTCGGTCTAATTAATATTATGCCCTCTTCTACATGTATCTCTGGTTGTTTTAGGTTGTATGATCGAAAAATTCTTATGGGAAAACATACAATTTTGAAGATTTGTTTTTTGTACAGGGCAAATCAATGCAAATGGGAGGAGACCTCACAAGATACTTCAAATCGCCAGAGTTGCCAATTTGTGTTTAATTGATTCCACCTTCTAAAATTAATAACTTTCTAAACTTTAATCTGTTTTCACTTTTTGCTCAAACCTTCACTGACATGTTTCTCACATTTTTAAGCAACTTGAAGTCAGTCAAGAATTTAAATTTTGAAATATGAGATTTTGATACTGAGCGATAGCAATTTGCATACTGATTACACATGTACATGTACGTGCTCCTGAATGTTATTGATAATGAGCTTGTAACACTGTAACATGCAATTTACATTACAGAAACGCTGACCTCTTACAAAAGTTCACGATGTTGGTTCTAAAATGCAAATGCATGCAGTCATTGCAGTGTACACAAAAACCTATTTTTGCTTTGCCAATTTGAGACTTTTCGGTACGTGTGGAATTTAGCGGAATTTACATGTAGCTAACTCCCTGAGCACGCGCTTTTTTACACAAATCATTGTTGATATAACTTTCTTATTTTTAATTGTTCTTTGCTCAAATTTTTGCTGACATGTTTCTTTCATTTTTCTGCTTCTATTACAACCAATTTAATGTCAGGGTGGACTTGCCCTTTAAGATTACCTGTAGACCACCTGTCCATAAAGACTCCTTTCCCTTGAGTGGTCTTTATCATACAGGCTTGTATCATTTATAAGCCATCCGTTTCTACCATTTTACAGTTTTACATTTTAGTTTGTCGGGTGTTGTACAAATTTGTAGAGTTAATAACTAAACTCTTCCTCCCAGAGTGCCAATTTAATGTGATTTTTTAAACGTGGAAGACGGCCTGTAAATCAAAACAAAATTATGTTGTGTATAGTGTACACAAGATACATTAAATACATGTACAGTAAGACTAAGATCCCCTACCCCTGGTGATACATGTAGGACTCACATTGTGCCACTGATCTTTAATGTAACTAAAGACTCTATTTAGTCAAATTTACAAGTTTGATACACCAGATTTCTTTGATTTTGTTCAATGATAATATGATATGCTCAGGTATGGGAACAATTTTACGCTGCCATAAGTTTTTTCTAGTCCTTGTGTACAAAATGCAAGCTCATGAATTTCCTCATGAACTGTACACAGTACATGTGTACACACGTACATGTACATGTACATGTAACTGTAGGCACGAATACTTGTTTACACTAATTTAGGTGGGGATTACATTCATAGTTGTCATTGGGAGTCTGGGACTGTGAGATTTCCTAATAACTTCTTAAATGAGAAATTTTTATTTTGATGAAGGCTTACTGTAAAACTGCAAACTGTCACATGCATTTGAATAATTGTGATGATTTCAAGAGTGGTCCGGCCAGGCTAGAGTGACACATTCATGCTGTGAAATATTTGAATCACACCTGACTTAGCAGTCAGCACTGAATTTTTACTTTTGCAAATTGCAAATTTGTCTTGCTGTGAAACTGAAAACAGCTTTTAACAACTGATGAAAGTTTTGTGTTGTGAAATTTTGTGGTTTTACAGTATTAGAAAAAAACCTACACAAAATGGTCAACCTTAACTCTTGATACATGTATATGTACATGTACAATATGAACATTTTCCAATAAATTTAAATGTACAATTACACTGTAGGAACAACAATTTCCAACTATTCTCTACTGCTTCCCTGAGTATACAATGTACACTGTACATGTAGCTTACTTCTTGAACAATTTGTGTGCATAATACCGGTATGATTGGTATATGCCAGTGAGCCTGAGTGAGGATAGCATGACTCATTGATGTTTTTGAAAATTATGAATAGGCCTACTTGTACAATCCCTAGCCAAAATAGCCATCTTGTCCCGTGTGTTTCAGAAGAGGGTTGTAAAAGTAACATGTCCTTGAGCTATTCTCATATCTGATTGTTTCATTTGTTTGCTTTCTTTGAAGCGATACTGTCTCACAAGAGTGAGGATGTGTCTGCAGAATTGTGTGTTCCGATACAATGTACATGTACAGGTAAATCTATTTGTACACAGAAGTGAAGGCCTTGTAAACCTCCCAATACATACATGTACATGTAAATGTAGGCCTACAATTGTACATACCTGCATTCAATTGCATAACATTTACATACATGTACATCTACATGTACATGTAATGATATCCACTTGCTGGAGTAATTTTGTGAAACTTTTTTTCTCACATTTCTTTTGATTGTACATGTACATGTACGTGTACAGTGTAGACGCTCAATAGTAAATACAGTATACTGTACACACAATCACATGTACATGTACGTGTACACTGTGTAAAGCCATCATGGACATGAACATTGTACATATTGTCTTTTTGGAAAGTTTATATTATATTCAAAACCATATTTCCCAATTCTTTTAATATTTATTTTTCATTTCATATTTTCTAAATATAATTAAGTATTTCTATTAGCATCAGTAATCTGTATTATTGTACAGTGTACAAACAGGATTACTAGAAAAAACATGTACAGTACATGTAAATGTATCACCGAAGCAAATCTCATACGTGATTAGGCGATAAGGGAATTAAACAAGAAGGATACATGTATGTATCAAGTACATGTGGATTTGACCATGCCCAAGTGAGTCTAGCAGGTGATTGTTGCCATGCCAACCAGCCTTCTTCTTTCTCTCTGAGCTAGCTATCCCGACCTCAGAGCGAAGCTGCTTCCTTTCCCCTCTGATTGTTGTGTTGCATAATCCAAATGTACAGCATTAATGTTTGAAAAAAATCAAATCCTTCTTAGAATGTCGCACAAGGACACTTTTAATCTCCAATTGCCTCGTACTTGGAGAGGGAGATGAATTTTGAGGTTTTCTTTTAAATCTCATCTGAACACGCGTAGGACTAGGGTACAATGAACTGCACAAAAGCTTTTGTCCTTAAAGCCTGATTTGCATACATGTACATGTACATGTACATGTCCATTTAAAGTAAATAACTTCCTATACGCTGAACCGCTACTAAAGAGTCTCAGCTATTAAACTGTAAAATACTGCGCTAGAAACCACAAAATGAAATAATTAAAATGTCAAATTGACAAAGAAGAGTTTTCTAATTCATAAATATTGCAGTTAGTTGTCAAATCATGTAGTTTAATATACATGTACACACTGTACATGTACTGTAGGGTATGTGAAAGCTGCATGAAATGAAGTGCCATTTTTGTGTTCTTTTATAGATCTGATATATTAAAATATTTCTGATACTTTCGTACATGATAAATGAAAGTATATCATTATTAAAACTCTCTTCCATATACATGTATGTATCTTATCAAAATTTTATGTCCCACTGTTATATGGGGAAAAAATTGAAATGCCCCTCGTGTACTTCTGGCTCTGAACAGACTGTATGATCATACTGAACATATTATCATACCGATACACATGTAGCAATGACTGCTCCTACATATATTTACTTACATGTAGGTCGATTCTCTGACTAAAGACATAAAGACCTCATATTTGTTATTTTACAATTCAAATCACTTGAGAAAATGAAAACAAGATTTTAGCTGCTTTAACTTTCACATGTTTAGTACTTTAGTATTAAATGATATTGCAGTGTATTCCAAATCATGTACAGTAGTTTTCAGATTGTGCATTATGCTTTGGGTTGTAGTCATTTCCCCCCTGACTGTAGGCCATTGTTTAAATTTAAGATGAAGTGTTTTCTTGGTTTTCTTTTTCAATTAATTTTTTTTTTTTGGTCTCTCTCTCTTTTTCTCCACTTGCAGGTAACCCTCCGGATTATACATCCCATGAACGGGAACAACAAAGAATTCAATTTTGTGCCTGAAGACACTGCATCAGATGTATCACAGTATGTCTTTGACAACTGGCCAGAAGGTAATACTCTTCTTCTACCATCTTTCACCATTTCCACACCATTGTACACATATTCAATTCAATTCATTTATTTTTCCTCTTTTAATCATTCATATTTACAATGATGGTACATTTTAACATATTCACATATTTATATACAGTACAGATCAATTTGCACAATACAATACATTAAAGGTACTAATTTACTAACTACATGTAGAGGCCAGGTTTAATCCTTTACCAATAAAGGCTAAAGAGGGTAAAATTTATCCACTTGTTAAAGACCAAGTTCATCCTGAAGCTGAAGCTGTTACCATGTTTTTCTCAAGAAAAGAATAAATAAAAAATATACAAAATTAATATAATCTTGCAAGTACAGGTTGTACCAGTAGTTTTAAGTTGTCTTTCTCCCCACATTTACTTTTTATGCTTTAAAGTGAAAAATATGAAAGTCATTGAAATTGTTTTTTGATTTAAAACTGCTTATTAGAAAGCACACTGAAAGATTTTCTTTATTTTCATTTG
Organism: Strongylocentrotus droebachiensis; assembly: GCA_035222895.1. Classification (NCBI taxonomy): domain Eukaryota; kingdom Metazoa; phylum Echinodermata; class Echinoidea; order Camarodonta; family Strongylocentrotidae; genus Strongylocentrotus; species Strongylocentrotus droebachiensis. Next base: position 111,725 of record JAVYIG010004076.1, read on the forward strand.
AGATTTTGTTTGTTAAGGATATATTGTCTCATTGCCCCTGAAATGTTGTAATGATAGGTGTGTATTCAGCATTTTGCTGGTTACGGACTCTGACCTAACATGTACTGGTACTGACTTGCACTGAAACTTTTCAGACAGACATGACAGATTTACATTGTAGCAGGGATAATGAGTCTCATACAGATAGCCACCCTATTAAAGTAGTATGATGAACACATTATGTTGATAATATTGTTCTAATGGTTATGCAGGTATGACTGCCTTTGTTATCATTGTAATATTTATAGTGTAATCAATCTTGCTGTTGTTAGCTCATGACATACATGTAAGGGCAATCGTCTTTCGAGAGAAGTATGATATCCCTTTTTGACTGTCAGCAGATAATTTGCTTGAAATCTTATACTCATTGTTTATATAGCCTAAAGACAAAATTAATTTTAAAAATCCTAACATGACATGTACATGTACATGAACATGATGGTAGACTTGTTACCATACATGTACAGTGTACATGTATTGTACAGGGTTATTTTAAGTTGTGATAATGATTATAACTGATCATGGATGTTATTTTTAGAAATAATTTTACATTTTTAGTGTTGTATGAATCAACAAATATTGTTTAAAGCCCCAATGCACCACTTACGCCCTCTATATAGCAAACAATGCCTAATCGGTGACCATTGGTCCCCCATGACCCCCTTTTTCTTATGTTAATTGAGAGCTGATTTGATGAGATAACCACCTGTCAGTGACCTTGCAGGGAGGTCTAATCCCCAGAGCCAAACTAGTGCAGACGGGCTTTAAGATTGTTTAAGTTCAACTTCAGAGGGAATATACTGTTTGCCAGCAGACCTTTTCTTATTTTTCATTTAAATCGTCTGTACTGTACATGTATGTACATGTACATTGTACATGTGTAGGTGCAAATGGTTTTAATAGTGCAAAACTGCAAATAATCTGATACCAGTGAAAATATTAAAAAACACTATGATTACATTGTTTCGATAATGTAAAAAATGTAACTTCAGTGTACCAGTGAGTAACATTAATGTTTTATTATGCATTAAATGTTTTTTTTAAATAGAATGGAGGCTACATTCAGAATAGAAATACAATTTTTTTCATTCTCTTTACAGATTGGGAGAATAACAGAGTAAGGTCTGCCCATATACTTCGATTGATATATCAAGGAAGATTTATTCATGGAAATGTTTCATTAGGAGGTGAGTGATTAACGTTGATCAGATGAAATTTTATTTTCACTTTCAGGGTGAATTCTGTATTATTTGAGCAAAAAAACAGATTATCCAACCCCAAAACTTTTTTTTTTTAAATAATAAAGAAAGTAACAGAAACTACTTGCTTGTCTGAAGAAGAAAAAAAATGTACTTGTATATCACATATTGATATATTTTATATTTTCTTCCTTCTTCTAACTTAATAGTCAGTACTCATGTTGAATATACAGTGTACATTGTACATAAGAATGAGAATATTTTTAACTACAGTACATGATAATAGCATTTTAAGTTGAACTATGGAATGATGACATGGGAGGATTCTGAGCTCCCTTTGACTGAGCCGTTGTAAAACCGCACATGTGTGCTAAATTGAAAATAGATAGGCTGGTGTCAGGTGAGGTGAGCATCCCATCAAATGATTGGTGTAAAGGCTCATTAGGCCTGTCCTCATCAGCTCGAGATTGCCAATTAACCCGCTATTTTAACTATTCTGACTGCAAATTATCCAGCTAATTTGCGACTTCATCAGCCTGCAGTCGCAAATAGCGGGATATTTAGTCGAGATAATCATCCCAAGATATCTTGGGCTAGTTTGCAAAATATCCCGCTATTTTTCTGGTGTGTCTTCACCAGCCCGAATAGTCGCACTATGCGCAAGCGCTGAGCAAAATATCTCGAGCTCAAGTTTCAAGGTCGAGTCTCGAGCTGATGAAGATGCGATTTGTAACTTCGGGCTTATTTCCCAAATCAGAAATAGCGGGCTATTTGGCAATCTCGAGCTGATGAAGACAGGCCTAGAGTGTCTACTCCTATTAGGTGGTTGCCATGTTTTAATGGGTCATCACACTGTTATTATCTTAGCCATCGTTGACTCTCTATGGCTTGTGAAGCAATCCCTCTCCATACCTGAAAACACACACAGTTGCATTATTGATTGAAGCACTAGCTGTTAAGCAGTCTCTAATTTCAGGCCCTTAGGATTAATCAGAGCCCTGTTCTACAACTGTTTTATGAACAAGTTACAATAAATGGTCATAAGTTACTGAAATGACTGCATTCAATTGGCTGCGAGTACATTTATCATTGAAATGTAACACTTTTGATGACAGGCCCTCATATCTACACTTACATGTACATAGTGTGTTTTAAATTTGTGTTCATCTGTGATATACATACAAATAGTTACTGATTGATTTACTAAATTCAATTCCATTTCTAGTTTCCCGATGGTATCTCTTTCTTTCTAGTATCAATAATCAATACATAACATCGACTTTTGATGACAGGCCCTCATATCTACAATTACATGTACATAGTGTGTTTTAAATTTGTGTTCATCTGTGATATACATACAAATAGTTACTGATTGATTTACTAAATTCAATTCCATTTTCTATTTTCCTGATGGTATCTCTTTCTTTCTAGTATCAATAATCAATACATACATGTACATGTACAATGTAAGGCTGTGCACAACAGTGTAATGAGGTACCCGAGTACACTCCCAGGCTCACAATCGAATACTCGAATATTCGGACGCCATGTTTTTTTATAATTTTTTTGAATTTTTTTGAATTTTTTTGGATTTTTTGGATTTTTTGGATTTTTTTTTTTTTTTTTTTTTTTTTTTTTTTTGCCACTACCATACCACTCGGCAGTTTCCTAGGTCCCTCGCCGAAAACGCATGCAATTTTACTTCGAGTTGCAGTTGAAGGCGCCGATTTAATAAGAATAATAACAGTAAACAATGCTGTTTTAAAAACCAAAGATGGCAGAATAATCCATTGTCCTCTGAGTCCAAACAGAAATCTGGACATTTGGTCCCAGTTTCTGAAAGGAGAGTTTGACGGTGCTTGAGTTGGGAAACATTTTTACTGACGGTACCATGCCAGCGGCTGCCGCTCTCCCTGGCACGGGTAAGCGTGGGCCTGGACATTTTTTTTTTTTTTGCGGCCGAATATTCGGGTACGAAAAATCGTACCCGAGTAGTTGTCAACCATGCGGGTACTCGAGCATTCGACTACCCGTCGCAGCCTTAGTACAATGTACTGGAAATTACTGATTTTAGATTCAATGAAAAGAGAATAAATGACAGTGACAAATGATATAAAACTACCTGGTAATCACATTTACTGATTAGATTATTGATAATATAAGACATGTTCATGAAGAATATTATTATTATTATTATTATAAATAAAATACTTTCCCAGACTTCCCTAGCCTTCTGATTTTTTAGAGGATATCTTTGAAGAAGAAAAGCAGAATCCAAGCAATCATTACAAAAAAGAGACTTAAATGTTTTATGTACATAGTATTATTTTTATTTTTTCCCTTTTCTCAATTTCTTAATTTCTTAATTTCTTAATTTGTTTATTAATTCATCCATTCCCTTTTTTCTTCTTCTTGTAGCTTTACAGTTACCTCTTGGTAAGACAACAGCAATGCATATAATGGCAAGAGAAACTCTACCAGAACCCAACTCACAAGGTTTGTAAACTTCTTGTGCTTCTATGCCCTTTAAACCTGATCATGCTAGGAACATAACATTATCAGTTGTGATGCCACAAGTAGTGTGTTATGGCACTTTATCTCTGAATAGACCTGTGTACATCTTTTTCTAGTTGTTATAAACCACTTATTATATATGCAAGATAATAAATACACTGTAGTGTACAATGAAATATTGGTTCATGGCTATTTTAGGCATTTCAGCTGGGAAGGTACAGGTACAATGTACTGCTCTGTATTGTCACATCAAGCATACAGTATATCATACAAAATAATAGTTTATAGAATTATGGGTGTTTATGTGTGTGCACCACACAGGTTCTCAGGACTTATTTTCAATATTTGAAACTAGCTAATTAATTGATTAATGCACTGTTTACAAAAACTTGCCAAATATACATATATGCGTACCTTGTATTCGTAATTGCTAGTTTACTAAATGTACATTGGCAATTATTGGAGCTTGCAGGATGCCAAGGGCTGACATTTTTATTGGGTCAATATTATTCAAAGCCAGTTAGGCACAAATACATGTAGCAGAGAGTTATCAAGTTTATAATTCTAAAGTATGACTTTGATCTATACATTGTAGGAAAACAAGTTGGTATTGTACATCAGTGTCAAGTAACCTAATTTTTAGCCTGTCAAACAAGTCTCACCTATTAAATCAAAATTCATTAGTCAAAGCTTGTTTCTGTGCTTGAATATTCGTTACTACAACACTCACACCTTTATGTATAGTGGATAATTGATATCCTGTTGATACAGATTTGCCAGGACATTTAAGGTGCCATATTTTCTTCAAATGTCACGCGAATCAAGCTGGAATGGCTGATTATATATACATTTACTTCAATCACCACCTGCCTAAATCGTCAGTCTCAGTCTGGCTTTAGAAAAGACGTGCAGTGGTGCATTGATGAATACGTAAACATGTATGTGCTTTCCTAAAATACACAGAGCTGCTTGTAGAATTCCTTTGTTTGGTTCATTAATTATTTTTTTTAAAGTAATAATAATGATAATAACAATTTAAATACACATACGGTACATGTATGTACAATGCACATGGCATAGCAACCTCAGGGGAATCATCAAGGTGCATACAAATTTCTATTCACACAAGTATTAATTTTGCTAAAAATACACATATAATTTGTATCTAAAAGTAGAAATATTTAGCATGTCACTATTTTCCTTGATACATGTATATGGAACCAAATAGAGTGTTTTCATCATGTCTCATTTCAATCATTAGCTATTTGTATCACCAGCTTTCACCTTCACCTTCAAAATGATTAGAATTAATATATTGGCACCCACAGCCATGTATACATGTAAGTGATCCAAAGTCGAGTCTGCATATACTGCTATACCGGTACATGAGGGTGGTGCACGTGCAAACATTGATGTTGTGTAACACCGTCATTTTAGACATTGTACTCAAATACAGCAGATAATTTTAGATATGACTGCTTATAGGCAAAATCCAATTGTTCCAAAGATGGACTTTCAAGTAATTCCATGTGGATTTATTTGCATAGCTGGACAAAATATCACAGTACATGATAAAGTGCTGAGAGTGGCACCTCCCTGAGTTTCATGACATAATGAGAAAGATATGAATTTTTGCAGGTTTTTACTATCCAATAAATGTGTTGGACTCTAAATGCTTCAAACCTCACTTAACATGATCACACACACTATCAAGAAATGACATCCAGGATGTTCAGTGTCATAAATCTGTCATATATTTAATTTTTGTTGTGATAAAAGTAACTGGATGACAATGTGAACATTCTTAGAGGAAACAAACTTGAATGATAAATAATCCCTTAATGTGGAGAAGAACTGAATAACAAGGTAATTTGAACCTCAGTCATATCCCAGAGGTGCATTTTCACCGTCTACTGAGTAAAATGAACCCATTTCCAATTGCTGCTCATCGGAATTGCTCCTCCTCGCTGAATACAGAACTCTTATACCTTTGATGCTAATGTAGGGGGCTTGTAGAATGCAAATTTCCAAGGTGTACATGCACAATGTAAATGTATGGAAGTTGATGTAGTTTATTCATTTCACAGTACATTTACAGTGTAGGTATAATTTAACAATAGTTTTAATAACAAATCTAAGGATGCAAATACATCTACATTTATGCTGACTGAAAACAACATCTCTGAATATATAAAATCTGACCCCCTCCCCTTTTTCCATATCTCTTTGTTTTTTGTTCTTAATGTTTCTTAATGCATGTTGAACCCTACATACCGGTAGATATAAAACCTTATAAATCTTATAAATCTCAATCTCTTTGTTTTAATCATCTGAAGGGTATTGCTAACCGAAAGTAACATATTTGAATTTAAAACATAATATTTGGAATTGTAAATTGTCTATATATACAAGTGTATCTTTGGCTCTGTAAAATGCAAACTCATTCATTCATGCATACATGTACATGTACATTGTACATGTACATGTACATGTACAAGGTACCTTAACAATCTATTTTTAACTTTGACTCTCTCCATCTCTTTGTTTCAATTCTCTACAGGACAAAGGAACCGAGGGAAGACAGAGGAGAGTAATTGTTGTGTGATTCTCTGAGAGAAGCTACGTTCTTTATGCGCAAACCGTGATATAGAGCTCACACAAACTGAAACTTTTTATGAAGAGCCCGATACCATCCATTTATAGCAGGACCTTGTTCTCATGCTCGATTCAAGTCGATTTCGAAACGTTGAACATCATTCCTACATGCCCAACAGGAAACGTCATTCATGTATCTCTCTCTACGTGGTGTCTTGTGCTTGGCCGGTTCACTTACATGTAGTTTTTATATTGTGATTCGTATGCAAGGATCGTTACCCTCGGGAAATTTCTCAAGTCGTATTCAGACATTGGTTTGGTAGACAAACATGCTATGTGAACTCTTAATGTGTTATGATTGATTAATTCATGCTGTCTTTTTGGAGCCAGAAGAGCATTAACTCATGTACTTTAACACAGAATGTATGCCCTTTTGGCTCCAAACAGATGATGTGTATGTACATGTACATGTAATGTTTTGTTGTATTATTTGAGTCTTATAATTCTGTAAATTTTGCTGTACAACCTCAGAATTACAAGATTTGTTTGTATTTTTAATGATTGCACTAACCTATCCTTGTAAACAAACAAAAAATTGAAAATGATGCGTATGAGAAAGGGTCAAGGAAATACTACATTATGTTACTGTAGCCTACAATCCATGTATGTATTTCAACTTGTTATCATATCATTTCTCTGTAGTCTGTAGCTTCGTCAAAACTAATTTCTAACCCTTTGCATGTAATATCTAGTTCCCTGTATATAACGTAATGTAATGTTAGGAAGTTTGGCTCACAATAGAAATATGGAATATCTCACAAGCAGTTAATTTGCATCTGAGAAAGTAGAGGAAATGCACTGCTAATCAGACACAGAAAATTGAACTACAAATTCCTACTGGAATTGTGCATTCGCCCTGTGCATTGACAACTTACTGGTAGGCCTACTAGAAAGTTATTTCCTGCTATTTCATTCTACATTAATGTTTGAACTTTGAAGGAAATGTGATATTTTGTCAAAAGGAGATTTCGTAATAAATTTGTTACATTTTGCTTGATATTTCTATTTTGGGATTTTTTTTCAAATTCATTTTTTTAACAAACATCAAATCTTAATTTGGATCATCAGTTTTTACTGACCTAGCTGCCTGTTAAGTACAAACCTATTATTATGACACTATCTCATAGCAAAGGTTTAAAGAAAACTAATTAGATTGTTGCTCATAGTAACAGTTTGTGGTCCCGGATATTACCAGAGAAAATTGCAGTGTCCATGAAAACTACATCCTCTAGCACAGTAGCAATACAAGTCATGTATTTCCATTTCAGAGGTGGCAGTTTCCATGAAAGTTTTTTGTATCCTGTATCGTGGGAGGAGTTTGTCCATTTTGTATGCTCAGAGCAAATGCAAAGAATACATCTTTTAAATGTTCTAGTCAACTTTTTAAAAATGATTTAAAGTAAAAATTGGTTCAAATTTGTGTGAGCAGCGAGTCCTTCTTAGACATTTTTCATTATTGAGATGATAGGTTCAAGTTTTTATGTCCCTTTTTTTCTTTGAAAATATAAGTAGAAAAGTGATTCAAAATGATGACACAGGCAGTAAGGAAACAAAGAAACAGAAACTGTTAAAAACACCCTGCCTCCAAGTGAAGTTTGTTGATAATGATTGCAAGTTTTACACTTCAATTTTCTCACATTTCCTAAAGGGACACAGAAAGCAAAGTATAGCTAATAAATGTATATAATGTATATTTCTTCTTGAACAAGCCAAAGGATGAAAACCCCTTTTTAACTTGTTGCTTTCCTCCAATACATGTACTTTAGAATTTATGACATGCACAGTCTCGTCCATTGAAGTAAGACTTTCAAAAATGCAAAAGAGTCCATTTAAATGTTAGTTCCTGTTGCTCATATGATGCATCATTCATTTCAGCAGGAAATCAATGATATTTCTTGACTGGAATTGGATCAAAGCCATTATTCTAGTCTGATAACTATCAATATGAGTTAATTTGATAAATGAGGGAGATTGGCACTCACACTACAATGTAACTGCAGTAAAAATCAACTTTTCAATTTATGTTGGCACATTCACTCATCCTAAACACACAATGGTTAAAATATGCTCAGTCGTTAAACAATAAACAAAATACTTCAGGGATATGAAGCTCAAATTGCTTAAATTATCAACATAATGTAATTACAAAATAATAGTTACTTTGTTCCAACAATTATAATTCCCCAAAGTTAATTATTTGTTAATGATAATTTGATTTAAATAATTATTTTGAATATTGATGATCTAAATTTGTTTGCATACAACATTACAATTTATTTCTACCTTACTTCAATTATATCCTATTTTGAAAGACATTAAAACAACTTTTAGGCCTGAAATCACTTTGTGTAGGATGTAATGTGACCTGAATTACAAGAATTACAAGACTGTTCTTGTGAAGACGTTTCCATGGCTACGGAACATTTTGCTACATTTAATTGGACATCGCTTGATCTTGTTAATAACATACCATTGAAATTCCCCCTCTGCTTATGAATTTTATGAAACATGTGTTTACCTAATATGTTACACAGCAACTGTGATTATTTTATATAATTTTTCCTTTTTTCATTATTCATTTGGCCAATCAAGAAAACAGTGAATACAAAACAAGAGAAAAATTCAAAGTGAGCCACATGGATGCTGGGAAAAGAAAAAGATGAACTTAATAACTATAAAAAAAAGTCTACTCTTAGTAGACTTGACATAATTGACTAGCACAAAAATTTAATGAAATAATATTTGTTATTACTTTTTATTGATGTGAGTTCTTTTGTAGTAATTGACTGGAAATGTTTAATTTTGATAACGTTTTTAATAATCTTTAACAGGATAGTCAGGGTACAAAAGTGATGTGTCTTTGGAAGCGAATGATTGTACATCACAATTACATGTATCTTGTCTTGTGAAATGAACTTGGTCGTGAAATGATGATGTTAAAATAGATGCAACTTGCTATACCAAATGGGTACAGATGATGGACAGCTTTTATTATCTTGAATTCTCTTTCCTTGTGGAAAAGAGCAAACGGCCTTAAAGACTCCAGAAAGAAGAAAGGTCTTATTCTATCCTGTCTGCACGTGATGTGTCAAGCATTATGATACTATTCACAAGTAAATATGATGTACACTGCCAAGTGCTATCAACCTTTAGTGAATGAAGGAGTATTTTCTTTTTGAAAATGAGTGATTCAAAAATGTGTTGCCTAGTATAATGGAAACAATGATTTTATTTTGTAATTTTTGTCTGTACATGTGGCAAACTTGAGACGGTGTGTGTAAATTAAAAATGACTAGACTTTGTATAAAACATGTACATGATTTTAGATAAGAATTGACAAAAAATGATTTTAATAAATGCAATTTATATATGTGAGCGTGAAGTTGTCTATATAACATGTATACTAAACACAGATAGATATATTTAATTAGAACTAGATAGAACACAGTACAGTATGTATATTCAATGTATACTACACATACAGTTTATACAGATCATTTAGAAATATTTCTAAATATTTCAGGTATTTTGAATAATGCGTATATATATATATATAGTTTGAGAGATAAAAACAAGAAACTCAATATCTTCTGGTTTCCCCTCCCTATCATTTGTTGTTTTCCTGAAACTGTTGTATGAGTTTTCTCATAAAATTATATATATATATATATGTAATGAACCAGATTGCATGAATAAGATTGTAATATAACATCCATACTATGTTTATAATGAATGATTTAATAATTATATAATTTTTCATAGATGTTGTCTGGATACATTAGGCATCTATTCTCATGTACAAATTTATTTCTTATTTGCATTACCAAGTTATGTCTTATTTGCTATATTCCTTTATTTTTGATTGGATGATGCATATTAAACCATCTCATAGAAGTGATCATTTTTTTATTAGAAAAAGAGAGACAACGTTGTACATTTACCACGTGACATAGCACAACGTACTATGTCTTTGTTATACAGTGTGTTTGTAAAAATCACTCAATGTACAACATACATAATACATAGATGTACATAACACACCTTTTCTCTCCATTCAGTTGTTCAATGTGGAAAAAAGAAATCTCACACTTGTGCCTATTCTCCTCAGACTAACAAACACACTGAAAAAGTAGCATTTATTAAATTGTAAACTGGTGATGCATGTAGGGTTGATTGAACAAAGTCATTATTGGGAGAAAGCCATAAGGTTGTTATCTTAACGCAGAGTTTTATGTCTTTCTAGCTTTCAATGGAAAAAATGTTGCTTTTCTTGACTGTCCCGTATAAAAAAAATTGTATAAAAAACTAGTGTTTTACCATGTATTTTTGTTTTGGCAGGAGCAACAGCACAGTCTATGCTTATGCAAAATGATCATAAATGTTCACTGCTGGTCTATGTGATAGAGCATACAGCCTTCACTGTTTAAAGATTATAGACATTTCTTATGGGTCTTCAGCTTACTATCAACATTGAAGAGGAAATTAAGATAATTGAGACAATTCTACTCATTAGTATTTTTCTTTAGATGCCATGCCATGAAAGGATAGTTCCCCCGCCCCCCCCTTATTAAAAACAACAAAATAAGCAAAAATCGTTATTGTATAAAAGTGTAAAGTCTTTAGAACTGATGCTTTAGTAAAAGCCAATGTATTTATAGATGCCGATTTGACTGTGGGAAAACACTATATGAACTAACAATATATATTAATTAATTGTCCCAGTAATAACTAAATTATATCTGATAAATTTTAGAAACTTGATACTAAAATAGTCATAAATATTTGTAGGTATATGCAAGATGTCTGTGTAAATCTAATTCTATAAATACAATTGAAGAAAAAGCAGTTGGTGCAATTTGATGACCACTGCCTTCCACTTAAAAAAAATCTTAGTACATATCCATTCCAGTAGAATACGTTTACCCCCGTACCATATTTAAAAAATGTAGTAATATATTTTTGTTGTCGGTATAAATAAAAAAAAAGGAGAAATAGAGGCAGAAATTCTTTTCCCCTATAGTAAAGAGTTCAAGAACGCTCAAATGAAAACATTCTTGAAATCTGATTTTCATATGAAATTTAGAACAGGTGATAATAAGAATAATTAGTTAATGATAACACATAATTATAAGAAACAAATTGTAATATGCTGTAAATACCACAAGTAATAAAGTATTAGTGGTTTGGGAAGTGTATTAGAAGAGAAAAAGCACCAGAGTGTATGTTACAACATGTGACTGAGTGAAGAAAATGTTGATTTAATTAAAAAACCTACTGGTATTGCAAGTATGGAAAATATGCATTGCAGTGAAAATAAAAGTCATACACAGATGACATGCACTTCTCTTACATTCTTTATAAGATAAAGTTGAAAAGAAGTAACAGGCTTTTTATCATGACTCCATTGTTGTCACTTCTTAATGGATGTAAAAACAATTGAAAAAAGGTGAAAAGTATTAACATTCTTTTATCATGATTCCATTATTAATGAATGTAGAAACAAAAACAAAAAGAAAAGTACAAACCAGCCTATGGTATACATGCATGTGCTTGTGCATGCAGTGTGGCAAAAGGGCACCTTTGCCTTTACTATTTCTTTATTACACAAATCTATGTTTTCTATAAATTCAGAAAATGGAGAAGATAAGCTGAGTCACAAACAAATACATTCCTCATCGTCCACACGTATGCATTTTCTTCCTTGTCTTTTTTTCACACATCTCACTTGTAAAGCCACATTAATATCAAACGTGATATATTGCCTTAAAGAAAGAACTAAATTGTAAAATTCATTATTTTACTTGAAGAAGAGTTAAATGGGAATTGGAAAAAAGGTAGCTGTGCAAAAAAAAGGGACCTAGTAAACCATACACTGTTATAATTATCTGCATAGCTCTTTGAGAGGGCCTGCAGTCCTGAAAAGTGCTTTATAAGAACAAACTATTATTAATATTACGGTATCTTTCTTTAAAGATGGATACAGAATTATGAAGCAAAATGTCTAAAAAAAATTACCACAACATTTTTTGTAATTAGGCAGATTATATTGCATTAGGTGTGAATCGGGTTTACTTCGTAAACATGAGAACACCCACGACTTGAGCACAACATTTCAAAAAGTAATTTACTGGAGGTTTTCACTACAATTTGTCTGCACTTGAACCTGTCGGAACATTAATTTGTCCTCGATTATAACATGCATGATATAATGACTTGTAAATGTATGCTGTGGAAAATGCAGTAGGGCTTAACATCCTGCACAGTGCATAAATATCCAGAAATGTAGACAAAATCTTTTGATTTTTCAAATGTGTCTGGTGCAGGAGTTCATGTAGCCTACTAAATATTATATGCATAATTTTATATCAAAAACATATCCTTTTTTTGTTCATAAGAGTTGAAAGATAATTTGAATAGTTGAGTATTTAATTTAAAATGCAATTGAATTGGACAACATAATAGTGTGATAAATAAGAGTGTCAGCTTTATATTGTACTCGCATAAATTTGTAACCTATATGAAATTAAACTTGTGATGCAAGTGTTTGGAAATATAGAAGGCAGCTATAGGGAATTAATAAATGATGTATATGAGACTATATGCTTGAAATAATGAAGTGTTCTTTACTTTGTTTATCTTCTGATTGTGTCTGTATGTCTCTTTCACTCTCTTTCTTCTTTCTCTCTCTCTCTCTCTCTCTCTTACTTTGTCTTTCTCTATTTCTTTCTGTCAATCTCAATTTCCCTTCATCTCCCTTTTACTTTATAACTTTCGTCAACTTAAACCAAAAAAAAATGCTTTAAATCACAGAATAGGGCTAGACACGTACAGCATGTACTTTTAAAGAATAAAATAAATTTAAATGTATCGCATGGCTTCTCTATTGATATGATAAATATCAGTGCATGTAGATTGTTAAATTCAGTTGATACCAGTAGATGGGTGAAATATAGTCCAAGACTGAATATGAATATTTGAAATGAGTTGTACCTGATATTTTTGTAATAGTTCATAATCATTTTGTTATTGAAGATTTTGTTTACCATGCAAATAGTACAAGGGTCTTTTTATTCTGCACCTTGGTTGTATATGATTATTATCAAGTACGGCAATAAAGACAGATGATTGCTGTATCAACCAGTACGCGTATAATCCTCTTGTGTGTCTTAGCTGTTGGAACCTTGCTGGATGTTGAAGCATTGAAATTGTGAACATTGTGTGTGTGTGTGTGTGGAGTAGGGGCAATAAAACTAAGGAGGTATTGTGTGCAATAATTATAATGTTGGGCAAGAAAGAGAAATTGAAATAATTGCTTTATGATAATAATAAAAATGATAAATAGAGTTGTGCCAGCTCCACATGACTAATGTGTTTGAGACACAATGGAGAAGAAAAACTACAAGTACACAAATGGAACAACAGTGAAAGTAAATCTACTGGAAAGCCGCTTTGAACAAATGAGTTTTGAGGGCATTTTTTAATAATCTACATTTAAAATACATGTATAACAAATATCTTGTGGCAATTGATTCCACTATAGGTCAGGACCAACATGTGCAAATGACCGATCGCTCCATGATTTCTTAGTTTTCAGAACAATGCAATCTAGAATCGAATGATCTTAAGCATCTGGGGGGGGGGGGGGGGGGGAGGGGATTATCAATTACTTCTTGTATTCATTATAGTTGTGTGTCTCAGCCACCATGGGGAGGGGGGATCTTGATGAGCATGTGATTAGTAATCATTTTGTCTACTTATCATTTGGTTTAATGACCATTTAGGCTAATAGCCATTTGGTCTAATTTCGATTTGGTCTAATCTCCATTAAGTCTAGTCAGTCTACTATCCATTTGGTCTATTGTTCATTTAGTCCAATAACCAGTTAGTCCAATTCAGTCTGTCTTATGCCCATTTCGTCTACTATATCCTTAAGGTCTAATGATTCAATGGTCATTGGACCAAATAAGTGGACAAAATGATAACTGGACCATTCGGACAGTATAGACGGGCTGGGTGTATATCAAATGGAAATAGACTAATTGGGTAGTACAACATAAACAAAATGGTTGTATAGACCAAACAGATTAAATTTTTCAGATTTGCTGCAGATCATTCGTCAGCAGCAGTCGAACTCCAGTCTAGTTATTATTTTCATTATATACAATGCGTCCCTGGAAAAAACAAAAACTGGGAATTATCAATGTTTTTATTATAAGTTAATAAGAAATTAACAAGTGACAGATATTTGTAAAAGCTTAGATCCTCCTCCTCTTTCATTTGATGCATACTTCATGCAAAAGTGATTAAAAGCAATTTGAAGAGAGGAAACCAAAAAGTCATTTGGCGGACGGTATCTGAATTTTAAAGAAAAAATTACATTTTTAGAAAGTTAATTTTCTGTCCTTTCATATGACACCTCAACTAGGAAAAATGAGCCAGGAATAACAAAGTTCTGTTTGTTAAAGCATTTCCATAATTTGATTAAAAGAATTCGTTTTCACTGGCTGCCTGCTGTAGCAAATTGACTCAGTTTTGCTATTCCTAGTCAGGATGGGAAATATGAAATAATAAATCGGTTACATATAGGCCTGTTTAATTTCTTTGATGTATGAATCTTCAGAATGTTGCCAAGCTAGAGAAAGCCCCTAATAATTATTGTTAGTATTTTAGAAAAGAAATGTTTTTAGCCCTACTGGCTATTAATTAATAACACCGCTCTCTGGATCGTGTACGCTTTGGCGTGCCATAAACAAAAAATTGCTACTTCGGCTTCCCATAATAGAACATGCTGCATGGTAGCATATATTTGCATGCATGCTCATTTAAACTGCTTTTTGTCCAGCCAGCTGATCCGCCAGTGAAATTCCGAGAGGTCGCGACGCCGACGCGACGGCTGAGCTAAGCTCCACGGCCTGGTCAATTAAGCTACCATCATTTTTACACTGCTGAGGCATGGGCTGTATTGTACAGCATTTCTATATGTAAAAAGCAGTATAAAGTGCCGTAAATCATGTCTAGTAAAAAGAAGAATCCTATGAACAACTGGCTTCGCATGAAAAGGGGAGATTTAAAACTCTTTCATCGGCCGAAAGATGCCGAATTTTTCAAGAAAGTTGAAGGAGTTTCTCCACATTTTGACTTCGAAAAGGACTTGTATCAAGCCGGCTTTCCCGTGATTATCAACGACATGCTACTAGGAGAAGTAACAGAACAGATTGAGAAGGGTAAGTTTATGAAGTTATGACTTCTCATGTGATGGTGATCCACGGATCCGGGCTAACTCTGACCCGCTGCAAATACGGGGCTGAGTTGTCCCAGCATAAATAAGAAAAGGGGGAGTGAGAAAAAAGGGCGCTTGTTCAGAAACGTATCCGAAATTTGACCCGTAACTCCGGCGTGGAGATACCCTACTAAAAAATACCAAAAATGAAGTACGTGTAAGTATTCATAAATGTCCAAATAAAGATCATGAGTTAAAAGTCGTTATGTTTATTACCTGTTTTGTGTCAGTTTTCTTGTTATTTTTGGAGTATTTTTCGGATAAATGTTGATATTAGTATACACCTTCTCACAGGTTTCACTGCAAACCGCGCCGCTGCACAATACAAGTACATACAGATGGTAGGTTGCAGGCGGGCGCGCCTGTGTGAAGTTATCTACCGTAATGTCTCAGTAGGGTCATTTTTTTGGAATGGATGCAAACCGCTGCAAAAGTCTTTCAGACACTGTAAACAAAGTAAATTCAAATAAGAACCTGTGTTCCAGGATTATTTTCACTTCTCATTAAACTCATGAAAGTACATTTTGTCACTATTTCAAGAAAGAAAGATTCCCCGCAAGATTAGATAAGCCATGGACAAATTAATTTACATTTCCCAAATCATATGCCTACTTCCAAGGTATGATATCCAAGGTATGATCATTTTTTTGTAGCAGTTTTTGGTATACCATTTACTAAGTCAATGAAGAGTTTGGAAAATGCATTTATTTTTTAAAGAGGCAGATCTAATCTTTTGTTTTAATATTCTGCAGAAATCACAACCACTCCCATCATAAATTGTCAAATATTTGCTTGGCCTGGGCTTTGCAGTTACCTGTGTAGACTCTACAATTGCCATGTTCATACTAATTCATGAAAATATCTTGTTGCTTCCCTTACTCTAGGAGTCACCAAGCTTCCAAAGTCAGCCAAACATGATGTCATCCAGATGCATCCAGAGACCATGTCACTGTGCGGCCTTTGCATTGGTCAGCCTACCATCGTCACACAGACTACCACTGCAGCCGATGAAGATCCTACCAAGTCCATCTGCATGGTGTGGCCCATGCCAAACCTCCCTGCAGGATCTGTTGGGGTCCATAAGAGCCTCCAGAAGGTGCATGGATGGGATGATGGGGAGTTTGTTAAGGTGGAAGCTGTGTGTGGAAGCGTAGCAGTAGCTTCATCAGTGACGGTACTTGTTAGGTAAATAATCTTATGAGCATATATTCAGGGGATAGGCTGACTTCACATTTTAAGTTCCTTGACTCAAAATTAATCCAAAGTGATGAGGGCATAGTTCTACAAATACCAAATGCAATGTTTTTGTAAGAAAGAAAACTTTCCTGCTTTATTTATTTGAAATTCATTGTAAATGTTTGACAGCAGTTGTAACAAATGGATGTAATGTAATGTTGTATTTATAATCTCTTGTTAAATATTAAAGTCTACCAGTAGTAATATTGTATTGTTTTTTTCAACCTCTGTGTTTCCACAGATCTGATGAGGATATGTCTTCCATGCAATCAGACTTCAAGAACTTTGCTGCCAGATACCTGAACAGCAAGCACATGATGTACGGGAGCTTATTCAGTCTTACTTACTATGGCAAGCCAGTCACACTGGAGGTCATTCAAATCAGTGCACGCACAGGTGCTGAACCAGCTCCATTGGAGCAGTCAGCCATGACTACCCAGTCAGCTGAGAGACTGATCAAGAATCTGCAGAGAACTCCCACATCAGTGTCAAGTGATGCAGGAAACTGGACCTCGCATCTACGAAGGACAGACATTTCTACCTGTTCCTTTACAGAGTCTAGAACCACTGATGAAGGGCTAGGTGAAACAGATGTATCAATGATAAACAGTCAAGGAGGTGAAATTACCCATTCTAGCAGGGTTGCTGCTGTAGATACTAGTAGCTCATTGGCAATGGATTCTTCAAGTGACCTGGAAAATGAGTTCAATTCTTTGAATTTGTCAGAAACCAGCAGCATCATCATATCCTCAACACCAAAAAGGACACCCAGTCTCTCTCAGAAGCAGTCCCATGAGAAAACAATTGATTCCTTATCAAGAAGCCAGTGTGTAACAGAGGAATCGGGTGTGTACAGGGTCACCAAGACAACTCGCTTAGAGATTTTAACCTCTGAACAAGAGGAGAAGAAAAGCTCTGATGAACAACAACTCATCACTAAGCTAGGCGGCCGTGTAACTTTTGACATGATTGGAGGAATGGAGAGACAACTGAAGGCTATCAGGGACGTGGTGATGATGCCGCTTAAGAATCCAGAAATATTTGCTTCTCTCGGTAAATGCAGGAGTTTGGCACAAAATGATCCAATTAAGAACTTCTTACCATTAATGATTTCCATTCCAGAATGTTTACTTCCTGTGGGCAGATAAATTTATTTCAATAAAGCTTAAAAGTTGTGGCTGAAGAAAGTGAAAACTTTAATAAATGCCTTTCTCATTTACACACATTAATTAATTTTGTTATGTGTCAGAGCAGTCATTTATAAAAAAGGTAACTATTTAGTTTAGATGAAATTATGCTTACCCTGTGGGTTGGTTTGAAAAATCAAAGACATAGAATGAATTAATTTGGATTTACCTGATTGGACAAGAAGAAACAACAAGAAAGAAAACATAAGTAATGTGTATTTTAAAATAGAGTTATATCTGTAGTTATGTAATATTTCACAGTCACACCATTTTTCCTCTGGTTGCTTCTCTCCCCCTCTCTTGGGATGTACGCAACTAACTATTGTATTCTTCTCTACAGGCATACCCCCACCAAGGGGTGTTCTACTCTATGGTCCACCTGGAGTGGGTAAGACCATGCTGGCAAGGGCAGTAGCATTGGAGTCAAGAGTCCACATAGTAGTCATCAACATGCCAGAGGTGCTCAGCAAGTAAGTCCTACTGCACAGTGAGAGTATGTCTGTTTGGAGCCAGAAGGGCATTAACTCATATCATTCAATAAAATCTGGCTCTGAACAGACAATATAAAAATTAAACAATCGATACACATGTAGATAGAGAGAGATTAAAATTGCAGGCTCGTGACAGAGTTGTCAATGTGTTTCCACAATACACAAGTTCTTTCATATCATATTACACTATCATGTGGAGCTGCGGTATTGGTCAATACACTGGTATGTAGGCCATTTCGGTAGTAATACCGGTATGAAAAAATTAAATCTAAAAAAAGCCTAATAATAGTATCGAATGTTTTACTTTAAAAAAATGATGTAGACTGTAATTTAGTTATTTTGTGTCACTAATCGTAAACACTTTCTGTAAGTTTTTTTGTGACACCTCTGCGGATAATAATTTACCGTATGTTCTCTTTGTATCAAACACTCTACAGGTATTACGGTGAATCTGAGTCCAAACTACGAGCCCTGTTTGATGAAGCAGCCCAGAATGCCCCTAGCCTAATCCTGATAGACGAGTTAGATGCCCTTTGCCCTCGTAGAGAGAGGGTTAATAGCGAGTCAGAGAAGAGAGTCGTCTCAATGTTGATCTCATTGATGGATGGCATGGGACAGGTAAATGCTGCTTCCCCCAGTCTCCCCCCCCCCCCCCCCCCCCCCCCAGTCTCCCTCCCTCCCTCCTCCCTCCCTCCTCTAGGGATGATATTAGTTGAACTTCACAATTCATTGCATTGCATAGTGCTTTATGCAATATGTTCAGACCTTTTCTCTTCTTTTTTTTTTGGGGGGGGGGGGGGGGTTCCAGGTGTCCTGTAGGTCTTTAGGATTTTATAATGGCTATTAATTGTGACTCACTTTTGGATCCAGAACCTAGTGATACATGGTTCATACCTCCACAAATGTTATTGAACCCTTGTACAGTAGACATTAATGACCCCTGTATTTTAATACTGATTGTCTTAGAGGATTTCTTTTCTTCTGGTCCCTTACTGTGTGTCTCATTGAAAAGAAAAAGGCTTTTCAGGAACCTATAAGAATACCCACATATAAAAAAATACTTTTTCCTACTTCCTGTGAAAAAAACTTGTGTGTATTTTGTTTTTTTGTTGTAGGACACATCTTCTGGTTGTCATGTTCTTGTGCTTGGAGCAACAGCGCGTCCAGATTCCATTGACACTGCCCTGAGACGACCTGGCAGGTTCGACCATGAGATTGAAATAGGTGTTCCCAATGCAAGAGAGAGAAGACAGGTACGTTAGTGATATAACATTTTAGAATAATCAGGATTGGCACAATTTTTTATTTAAAAACAAAATCAGTGATTAACATCACTTCCATAGACATGTGTTTTACAGCCCATCTGCACTAGTTTGGCCAGGATGGATTAGACCTCCCTGCAAGGTCACTGGCGAGAGGTTATCTCATCAAATCAGCGCTCAATTAACATAAGAAAAAGGGGACCATGGGGGATCAAATCAACTGGTACCGCTTAGGCATTGTCGACTATATAGAGGTTACAAGTAGCTACAAGTAGTGCAGCCTTGCTTTAAAGAAACATTTTGTTTGAAATATCTTACAAGTGGATTTTCCCCTACTTTTGCACAGTTTTGTGCAACATTAACATTTATTAATTTGCAAATTCAAGATGTTTTTGTTTCCCCATCAGTTCTATGCACATAATTCAGTTGACATACTAGCTTTAAGCTCATCACTATCAGTAATGCAAACACAGGCTAAGCCCACATTGAGTATTTATCCTTTCTGTCTTCTATGACTTTCAGTACAACTCTTAATTGATTAAATGTGATCTGGATACAAGTTGAGACATTTTACTTAGCTAAGCCAAATGTTAAGTAAAGTTTTACTTAAACAAAGTATCAAATTGAATACCGGCTCTGGATCTGGAGTGGCAAATATAGATAAAATGTCTTTAAGGAATACTCCAGGGTTTATTCTGGAGTCTGGAACCATAACCTTCATATCTCCAATCCTATATATAGAGGCATGATTCTTCATGTTTAGAGTTGGTCTAGAAACACAAACTCTCATCTGACACTTTAACACAATTCCTAAAGCCTTGAGCAGAGCCAAGATCAGGGGGGTGTTTCACAAAGATCCTAAGTTGAACTTATCTCTTAGTTGGACTTAAAAAGTATGGACAGCCATTGGAGCCTTTAAATGAAATATATTCAAAAGCAAAAATTCAAGTATTTTAGTCTTTTCATAAATTCCACGTCAAGAACATGAAATCTCCCATGATAATAGAAAATATGAATGATTTGAATCAACATTTTATGCCTTCTAAAAAAAAAAATACATAATATTTTCAAGGATGCTAATGGCTTCCCATAATTTGTAAGTCCAACTTAGAGATAAGTTCAACTTAGGATCTTTGTGAAACACCCCCCAGGCTGGAGCGGCTAAAGAGCCTACTGTAGTCTCATAGTGCAGACACACTGTTACGCACAACAACTGACAAGTACAGTCAAACCTGCTTTAGTGACCACCTGTCTACAAAGACCACCTGTCTACAAGGGCCACCTGTCTACAAAGGCCACCTGTCTACAAAGGCCACATTTGTTGTTTCCCTTGATAATGGTTTCTCATTGAATCATGTACTAAAGGAACCTGTCTTCAAAGGCCACGTTTTGTGTTTCCCTTGGGCGGTCACTATAGACAGGTTTAACTGTATTGTGTCTGCAACTAGAGTAGTGGACTTGTTATTTCTGATTTCTGTGTTTATCTTTAATACGCAGATACTTGAGAAATTGACGGGTAGTATATCCCATAGCCTGACTCCTGAAGACCTGACAGTGATCTCTGATTCAGCCCATGGCTATGTTGGTGCTGATCTGACAGCAGTCTGTAAGGAAGGTGAGGTCATCATAATAACATAACCATTTTCATGCTGGCTCTCATTCTGTATTACGTCTTTTGTCCTGTTACTAGTATACAGTACTGGAAGTTGGGCAGAAACAGACCTGCCAACCAGTACGAATTAGTCGTATTTTGTATGATTTTTAGAAGCAATTTTTTTTAATTTTTTTTTTTTTAAATAAATTATTTGTATGTGTGTATGTGCCATTTTCTGAAAAATGCCCAATCTGTCCTGTAAAGTATCCTACAAGCATCTCACATCGGCAATTTGGGGATGTTCATTGGTTCATCGAACACAACAGTCGTGACGAAATCATGCATATCCAACCAATGATCCATTGAAAAATTTCTTCCTGTATGTAGGAACGGTAAGAGGCATTGATCCGCGTAACAGGTCGTGTTTATGTTTAAGAATACAACTTTTGTCAGTAAAATACAACTTTTGGGTTTGAAGAATACAGTTTTGGAACTCCAGAGGTTGGCAGGTCTGCGTTGCTAGTATACAGTGCTGGAAGTTGGGGAGAAAAGCCTGGACCGAAACCCGGCCAGAAAATTTGCAATATTTTATCCAGTTCCTGAAAAAACCCAGGAACATCCTGATTAGTTTTGATCTCCAAGTTATGATGCCATTATCAGTGCTGTCAAGACTGTTCCAGCTGTGATGCCAGAAGCCATCAGCAGTTTTCCTTGCCTTCATAATTATTTAAGATGGCAAAATCACTAGGTGGTTCGTTTCTTGATTCTTTAGGACGGCCCGACACAAGTATGATCATTGTTAGATAAAGAACTGCCTTGTTATAATAATCAACTTTTTCTCCCTACTCAAACCCCCGGCCCCCCCCCCCCCACTCAGTGTTATTTAGGGTACGCATATGCGTGTTCCAACCGACCCCCCCTTTTCAGCAAAAGTCCGGTGTGTAAAGTCAATACGGCTCAACCTTTTTCTTTTGTATACGAGCCTTTTTCAGCACCCCCCCTTTTCAGCAAAAGTCCGGTGTGTAAAGTCAATACGGGTCGACCTTTTTCTTTTGTTACGAAAAGGACATTTTGGCAACACGCATGCGGTCATTTCGAAACCTGAGTGGGGGGGCCGGGCTCAAACCTGGGTTCAATAAAACCCATGATGACTCAGGCCTAATTGAGAGTGTATTTAAACGGCAATGTCTCTTTAGATAACTTAAGAATAGTCAGTGTTTCCTGATTTCATAGAGTTCCTATATAATTTGATGTTCGCCTCATTCATTCATTCATTTTCTACAGCTGCGATGCATACTTTTGAAAGACTGAGAGCCTTGATCCCAGAGCCAATCAATCCAAGTGACATAGCCTCAGGTTCAGTCACTAAGGAAGATTTCCTCCATGCCATGGCCCAAGTTAAACCCAGCGCTTTGAGGGAAGTCGAGATCGATATACCAAAGGTATGCAATTCTAGCTTCCTGCTTGATGGCTGAAGAGTAAATAATATCTTCATCGTGGGGTACATTTGATAACTTTTGAAATTCTCCAGTTTGTTGGCAAATATTTTGTTGAAGGCAGCAATGTCTTGTCTGAAGTGACCATGATCTGTAATCCACAAACTAAAAGTAAGATGGTTCATGTTAAACGTACATAATATTAGAATATAGGCAAGTTCTAACATTAAAGAGCCAAATCTTTCAAGATATATTTATTTAATGGTATGTATATGTCAATGATAATAGTAGAAAGTGATGATTCCGTTGCCAGTCACAATGCTGTAAGATTTGGTACAAGATCTATGATAATACTCTCTTTAACATGCCACTTGAGGATTCAACCACAAGGCATATGATGTATCAGAACATTGAATCTTGGTTATTGCATTATATTCTGCTAATAAATATTATAGTTATTGTAGTGAATTCCATTTCAAGTACATCGCATAAAGCTTACTCTACATGATTTCTCTTTCCCACTTTGCCAGTCGGCAGTCTTTATTTCTGGTATATTCTTAATCCTTTCACTATACTGGTAGTTATATTTACTATCTTGCATTGTTTAAGTAAATATTTATTAATCTCTAACAAACGATATAAACTAGCTCTCATCCACATTAATATTTTAATTTTAATGACTTTATACCTTTTACCCTATTGACGGCCAATCTCTCTCTCCTCTTTTTACATCCATCTTATTTTCCTTCCTGGTTTTGCTGTCCTGTTTCTCCAGGTTTACTGGTCAGACATTGGAGGGCAGGAGAGCATAAAGCTCAAGCTACGCCAGGCCGTGGAGTGGCCCATCAAGCATCCAGAAGCCTTTACCCGACTAGGTGTCTCCCCTCCCAGAGGAGTCTTGCTCTACGGCCCTCCTGGCTGCTCCAAGACCTTGATCGCCAAAGCCCTTGCCACTGAGAGCGGGCTCAACTTCATCTCGGTCAAAGTAAGTGACCGTTTCTTCCTCCTCAAGTCCATGTTTCTGTCCAGACACTCCACTTCATGCACCCAGACCAAATGAGTTTGACCAACAGTGCAGTCACCTTTCATTTTTAAGAACTGTTAAAACAGTCTAGACCAGGGATACATCTGTAACACTTGATGCTTATCCTCCAGATAGGAGACTCTAGTTAAGCTACAGTCACAAAGGTTCGGAGGAACGAAGCGTTCGTACGAATCTCCCTGTTTTTCCATTGTCTTTCCGAATTTCCATTGTCTGAAAATCGTTCGTACGATGTTCGTAGCAATTCGTAATGATATTTGTGACCGAGGCTTTAGTAAGACATTTTCTTCAACAACTCGTGGTACCTGGATACTGAACTCTTATTTTTGTTTCACTTTTGCACTCAGGGGCCAGAGCTATTCAGCAAGTGGGTAGGCGACTCTGAGAGAGCTGTAAGAGAGGTGTTTAGAAAGGCACGGTCAGCTGCTCCGGCCATTGTCTTCTTTGATGAGATAGATGGCATTGCAGTGGAGAGAGGAAGGTAGGTCAAAGTGGGTGGGTCATCAGTTTCCATGTGCAGAAGGTCATAATTCGCTGACACCAGACTTAGTGGAAAAAATTATTATAATCACTTCAAAGGAAAAGTTTGCCGCAAAATGCATAACTGATAGGTACACGCTGAATGTGCACTGACTCTTTTGAACGTGCCATCTTTGTAGCATTATGGAAAATGACAAAATTTACAAAAAATTATCATATATTTGTAGTGTTAGCTTGTATCCTTGTTAAATTCACTCAGAGATCAGAGTATTCTACTAACAAATTACCTACAAAACTTGAATGAGAATGATTAAATGCTTTTTAAGATATTGCAATTCAAATTCCCACATAGCACCGGTGTGTTGGCTCAGTCAGTAGAGCGTCCGCCTCACAAAGCCGGGTGGTCGTGGGTTCGAACCCCGGCCGCGTCATACCAAAAGACGTTAAAAGACGGGAGTTGCTGCTACCTTGTTTGGCGTTCAACAATAAGGGATAGAGCAATGTTGATCTGGCGCTGCTCAGTGGATGCCGGGCTCACGATCAGTTCGGCAAAAAGAATTTCCATTTTCGGTTTAACTTAATAAAATTTGGAGTGGACTTTAAAAGATTATTATTATTATTATTATTATTATTTCCATTTTCTTGAGACACCCTGTCTTTCAATTTGCATTCCTCTGCAAATTTTTGTCTTGATTCATGTTTTCTTGCACCTCAGCTCATCAGGAAGCAGTAATGTTGGTGACAGACTCCTTGGGCAGCTCCTGACAGAACTTGATGGGGTAGAATGTCTAAGGGATGTGGTGGTTGTAGCAGCTACCAACAGACCTGATATGATAGACAAGGTGAGGACATTAGTACAGTCAAAGCCTGTGTATCAAGATCACTCGATACCGTAAATCTGTGTATAAGTTATTTATTTTTATTTTTGGGGGGTGCTTTTTCGCTTTTTAGCAGACACCGTAGTATGTTAAAAAAAAAGGACTTCATTTTGCCACGAGGCGAAGTTGAAGGCGCCGGTTTGTGCTTGTGAACTTGTCACAAATAATAGTAGCAATGTCGTTTTTAAAACTAAAGATGACAGACAAAAATTTTCCTTCAAGTCCAAACAGAAATTCGAACATAGGCTAGTTTTCGTCTGGTGAGTCGACATCCTGTGTGTGAGTGAGCTGCAAGACCCAGTGCTAGGTGAAGTGGCATAGGAACGTGGGTTCACTTCAAATAGTAGATCTTATTCTTTGATCTCATTATGTTATTCATGTTGAGACACAGAGATGGTCGAAAACCACTAAAAATTTGCTCTTTGAGTACACAAAATATCTTGTACCTCTCTTTAAGACGCATCCCCCACTTCCGAATTTTTACAGCGGAAAAAAAAGGTGCGTCTTATACACAGAAATTTACGGTATATAGAGACAATACAACCTGTGTATAAAGACCACTCAAAGAGCTTGATGATGAAGTAGGACAAAGAAATTTGTTGGAACAGTGAAACCTGCTTTAACAACCACTCACATAATAAGAGCACCTGTCTACAAAGGCCACATTCTTTGTTTGCCTTGAATGTGGTTTCTCATTGAAACCTGTACTAAGGGAACCTGTACATGAAGACCACCTGCCTGTAAAGACCAGTTTTATTGTCTCTTGAGCGATCTTTATACATGTGTTTCACTGTAGTAGGAGCCGACCTTACATGAAAGACATGGTAACAAGTACTAGTGTGGTACAAAAAGCGAGTCATTATGTAGAGTATTGTGTCTTAGCTCAAAAAGTGAGATTTTGTACAGTATGCTTGTAAAATGCTGAGAAATACAAAAAAGTAAACTTGTTTCCAGTTTAAATGACCATTTCGCTGGAATTTTTCAGATGTTTTCCAAACAATTTAAAGATAGATTTATACACAATTGGGACCGTTCTGTATTTTAGTCAGAAATAAATGAATTTGTGTGTATGGTAAATAATGGCATTTGGCTCAGAAATAATTTGCTAAACACAAAGGAGTAGTATTTCTCTCCAGACTAAATAATGACCATTTTGCTTGGCCTTTTCAGATGTTTGCAAGCATGTAAAAATAGATTTGTAGGCGATTCCTATCAATATAAGTTTTTGTGGCATGGCAAGTGTAATGTTGGAAATGAAAATCTCCAATAATTTTCCTGGATATGGCTCTGCTCTTTCCATCTCAGGCACTAATGAGACCAGGGCGCTTGGATCGCATCCTCTATGTATCATTGCCAGATGACCACACCCGCAAAGAAATCCTCAACATCCAGTTCAGGAAGATGCCTATCGATGGAGACTGCTTGGTGGAGATGCTAGTCAAACAAACTCAGGGATACTCTGGTGCAGAGGTACTGAGAACTATTAATCATAATAATAATAATATTAGATATTTATATCATAATGATATTGGATATTTATATCATAATGATATTGGATATTTATATAATAATAATATTGGATATTTGTATAATAATAATATTGGATATTTGTATAATAATAATATTGGACATTTATATAATAATAATATTGGACATTTAAAGATAAAGTTGAGTTCTGGTCATGTGATTGCATTGTGAAAGAAACGGTGTGGAATCTATCAGAAAAGGTTGATCATGTAGTATATAAGTATTCGTGTGTATTGCAAGGTTCTGGAATCATCAAAATGATGAGACATTTGACCAAAGCTTGGCAAAGTTACAAGCACTGTACACAGAATGATGTATATGGGACTACACAAGCACATGGCGAAAAAAACCTACCCCCCGATTTTTACGTATTTTATGTCATATTTAGAATATAAAGGCATTTGAAGAGCCATGCTTTTCAGGGAACATGTTTAATCTGATGTTCTTCCACCCTTGCATAATAACAATGATAACGCTCACAAATTATTTGTTACCTCTTCCCAGAACTCGACCTTCTCTTTAAATAATAATAATATTGGATATTTGTATAATAATAATATTGGATATTTAAATAATAATAATATTGGACATTTGTATAATAATAATAATATTGGACATTTATATAATAATAATATTGGACATTTAAATAATAATAATATTGGACATTTGTATAATAATAATATTGGATATTTATATACCGGTAGCGCACTTATCCACCGCGTGAGGTGCTCAAGGTGCTCAAATATTATCCCTGCTCTGCTAGGCTACTGTATCGGTGCTCAGAGCATTCAAGAATTCCTTCCTGCCGGTACCCATTTATCACATGGGTGGAGAGTAGCAAATATAGATTAATGTCTTGCCAAAGGACATTAGTGCCGTGCTGGAATCAAACCACAAATCCTGTGATCTTTAGTCAGACAATGTATCCACTAGACCACAACACCTCTACATAACAAAAATTTGGAATGAATAGACAGAAATCAGCTAGTTTTTACTGAATGTTGTTCAGCCCAATACCTTGAAACCACCAACATAAGTTGCGGCATCAGCCCCAAACCATCAAAACATTTTCTGATCCTATTGCAGTACTTAGTGGTGTGTTGCATATGCTCTATTTTTGGATTCCATGGTTTAAGTTTATTTAAAAATCATATTTTAAAGTTGGAGTTGGAAGGTATTGGAATCCATCCATTACTACCAGAGTATGCAGCTTACAAATTCTTCCTATAAGTAATTTATCGATTGCTACAGAGCATCTTGTTTGTAGGTGTTTATAAATGTTTATGACTGTGAAGAAATATATGTGAGTTAGAGGTTTAAAGCATATGATCGTATGAGAAGTAGATTTAAGATTTTCAATGAAACCTTATTGTGTGTTGACTTTGTTCAAAGTAAATGATGTGATGTCAAATATTTTAATTTGGGAAAAGTTATATTTGTGACAGTATAGTACATGTACATGATTAAGTGGTTTCTTTCATACTATATCCCTTATTGAACCAACAGGTGGTAGCAGTCTGTAGGGAAGCTGCATTATCAGCCATGCAGGAGAGTCTGGACATCGAGTCGGTCAGTCAGAGACACTTTGACCAAGCTTTGGCCAACGTCAAACCCCAGACCACTCAAGAGAGCATCCGATTCTATGAGGGGTATCAGAAGAATAGTGGTCTTCATTCAGCATGATAAAATGATGGTCATCTAACTTATGGTCATTGAGCATGATGGTCATTGAATGTAGGGAGGGGGTCATTCAGCATGATGGTCATTGAATTTGTGGGTCATTCAACTTGATAGTCATTGAATGTGAAGTTCATTCAGCCTTATGGGCATTCAAAACTGAAATGCCAGTTCTCTCTTTGACAAAGCCTTCATCAATGTCAAACTGTTTAGACCAGGTGGCTCAAGTTGGTTTAATTAATTTTGAGACCCATAGATTTGACTTTAAATGGTTAAACAGACGTAACTTTTTACAGTAAATTTATTGAGCATACATTATTTTCTAAATGATGAATCTATATTGTGTAGACAACAGTTAAATTAAATTTGTTAAACAAAATTGAAAAGTCTTTCAATGACGGGCTTATCCAAGTGGTCAGAGAAACTAAGCCGCATTTAGGGTGTACCTTTCAAAATTTTAGTTGATCATTCATTTCCTTGCAACTGAAACGAGGACCCAATATTATGATGTGTGCTGCAAATCAATTGTCAATTTATCATTATCTTTTATGTTAAATATCTTAAAGGGGGTGTAAACTGACAAGACTACCTGTCTTTACTGTGGCCTGACTCAAGGGCCATGTGCGTGTAACATTTGCGAAACCAAAGCGTGAGGAAAACTTCAGTCTCTTTTGCGAACGCTGGCCATGTAGAGATTAAGTCCCTGACTACCGTTAATCAAGTCCATTCATTTACGTGCAGTTGTTTAAATGGAGATTTAGATGGCGTTCCCCTGTATTCGTCCGTTTACACCCCCTTTAATACCCAAGCACATGAACTAATTTGTAGGTAAATCATTGATGTGACAGTAGATATTTTGGAGGTAACAAAGAAATCATGAAGTATCTATGTCTTGTTCACATTAAATGTACTTGATTGTATGAATTCTTTTCATATTTATACTCTTTACTTCCTTTCGTCATTTTTGGGGTCATATTGAATAACATATTTTATGATTTACAAAAGGAAATGTTGTGTTTATCGTGTTTGTGTGTCCAAGCTTTGTACTGTGCGAGATATTGAATTGGAAGATATAGTTAACAGAAATTATCCACCTATGGAATGCATGTGTATTGTTGAAATAAATGTTGATTTCAAAATATACTCTGCTTTGTAGCTTAGTTGTCGGGTTGAAATTGGCAACAAATCAGTAATCAGTCATGTACAGTGTATTCAAAGTGAGTGGAATAGATGCCTCTTAAAACTTTAGTTTGAACATGGACCTACTACCGGTACTTGACTTTCAAATTCTAAACTCCATTGCCCAAATTGTTTTTAAACTTTCACTAACGCAATATACGTACATACTTAATAAATAATTTCTCTCAAATTGCTGTGCATACAAAATATATTGGGATAGTGCATTTCAAAAGGTAGCACCAGAAATAAACTCACATTTAAGGAATATCACTTAGTTTGGTCAATTTAAATCCAAACTGAAAACACAATTATTTTGTAATGTGTTTGGGACATTAAAGATACTATGTCCCTTTTGCTACCAACATCAAATTCTGTAAAAACTTTGCATGAATTATGAATATGTCATGTTTGTCCTATCTGTGAAATTTAAACGTTAGCAGTGTCCTAATATTCAAGTTATGCAAGGAAACCAGTTTACTTGCTAGACTTCACTGTCAGACACTATTGAGTGACTGACTGGCTTATTTTCTTCTTTAGTATAAAATGAGCTGTAAAGGGCACATGAGCATTTATCTACATCAATAACCCACATCTTGTAATGGCCAAAATTAAACTGATTGAATCTTCGCGCAGCACAAAACGTACGACCATTCGGTACAATGGTCTGAAAATCAGACAATTACTTACTGTATTGGTATCACTAAAGTCGATTTGACAGCTAATGGTTGTTGTTTTCCCACTTAAAGACATTTTCAAGCCCCCTTTTCTTTAGGGTAGTTCTAATTAGTATTATATTTCAAATGCCTTTGGAATTTAACCTTTTCATTTTTTGGCCTGCAAATGGGACATAGTACCTTTAATACAGTGGTGTTCTAACATGCATAGAGACCATGTTGGTATAATGTGTTCATGCTAGTAAAGCAATGTACAATTATTTTATTCATATTTATTTGATTCTGTCTCTAATTTCAGTCATGGTAGGTTTTCACACACTTCTTCACCATGCAGACGCGATGGCTTAGTGGTAAGGCAGTGGTCTCGTAACCGAGAGGTCCGGGTTTGAAACCCAAGTAGATGCACTCGTGCCCTTTGGTAAGGCATAAATCCTCATTATTAAGTCACTCGGAGAGGACTTAAAGCCGTCAGTCTCCTGGTTGGTACTTACAAGCATACACATGTTTTCTTAGCAGTCGGGTAAAACAAACCAAACCAAACCACCTCTGCTGATCGACAGAATCATATGCCCACTTTATACAGTAGTACATCTATTCATCTTCTATAATATACACACATTCCTATTCTTCAATGATCAGCTAGTATGTCGTACAACTGGTTCATATCAATTTGAGTTTTTAATATCTCTTGTATACAAATAAATTGAAATGATGATTGCATCCGATTTAATAAAAATGAAAATAAAAAACAATGGTATGTATTGAACACAATCTTGATTTTCAATTCCCAGTTCTGACTCAATTCATCTACACAAATGATTTATACCACGTTCAAACAATAAATATATGGCTCCACTGCTGTGTATTAAAGACCGTCAATACTAATGGGCCAGAAGGAATTAGACCACACAGCGAGGTCACTGGCAGGTGGCTATCTCATTAACTCGGCTCTCAACTAACATAAGAAAAAGAGGATCATGGGGGACCAACAGGCACCGATTGGGGAAGTTTTCTATATAGAGGGAGCAAGTAGGACAGTGGGGTTTTAAGGCTCATTTTGGTATGTATTTATATACAAATGTATAGACATAAATGAATGGCAACTGCGTAACACAGTTCCTACGCGTATTCACTAAGCTCTTACGTCATCTCAACAGACAAAAAAGAAGCTGTGGTTTACCACCTCAAATCTGAACAGGGTTTTATTGGTGTACATTTGTATATGCTGTATTCTCAGAATAACAGTGCATTCACAGAATGCAATTCTTGTCATCAATTTTCAGCCGACATGAAATTAAGTATGACTAAAAAAAGAGGCTTTTTGTGCATAGACTTTGATACATAAATTATTGGATTATTAACTCACTTTCATTTAAATGTAATTTGACTGCGGCTCGTACTTCATATTTCCTACATAAAATGACACCAGCTTATTTTTGGAAAGTCATCTAGGTAATATTTCCTACAATGAATCATGTTTATCTCAGTGACAATATACATGTACCGGTAGTCTTCTATTTAGTAGTACTGATAATGATGAAAAGGCAAATTCAATGAATTATGGGACATACTGGTACCCTAAATTTAAGGATTGCTATTTTCTAGCTGAATTGTGTTTTGTGTTAGTAAACGTGTTGAAGATCACAGGCTAAATGCCTAGAATGTCGTACAGTTCATAGGAGAAAAAAAAATTGACATTCATTTCTGAAGCTTAGATTTTCAGCTTGAAATTGTACGCAAGAATTTGAAGAAAGTTCATACAGTGCGTCCCAGAAAAAACGAAACCGAGAATTATCTATGTTTTATCATAACTTAATCACAATTATAATTAATAAATGACACATATTTGTTAAGCTAAGAGCCTCCTCTTTCATTTGATGAAATTCATATGATGCATATTTCACGCACGAGTGATTAAAATTGATTCGCAGAAAGGGAACCAAAAAAGTCATTTGGCGGACCGTATCTGAATTTCAAAGAGAAAATCACATTTCTAGGAAGTTCAGTTTCTGCCCTTTCATATGACACCTCAATCAGGAAAATGAGCAAGGAATAACAAAGTTCTGTTTGTTTAAAGTGATGCTTGCATTTCCATACTGTGATTAAACAAATTCGTTTTCACTGGCTGCCTGACGTAGCAACAAACGGAATTGACAAAAGACTTAGCTCCGTTTCGCAGACGATTAGACAGACGAAAGACTTCATGCATGGCTGATTGTCAACGAAACGGAGTTACTGGTAAGTCTTTTGTCAATTCTGCTTGTTGCTACGGCAGGCAGCCAGTGAAAACGACCTTTTAAAATCAAATTATACAAATGCTAGCATCACTTTAAACAAAAATAACGGTTTCGTTTTTTCTGGGACGCACTGTATAATGATTACTTGTAAAAAAAGGGGCAATTTAAGTCACATCGGGCCTATTTTTCCATCAAATATATTAATCTCTTTAATAGCTGACAGAGTCAACATTTCTGAGTGGGAATGATTCAGGATGAAAATTTCAGAAATCTTTCCCCTTCCTATTACAGTCTACTAAGACTGGCATTGCATCTTTTTAATTGCGCAGAAGGAAGTACATTACAAAATCCAGGCACATATCCAAAGGTCATCAGAGAAATAACTAATTCCATGCTTCCGTGGATTACTTTGTAAAGAGATTTAAGTTTATCTACAAGGAAAAGTGGGATAAACTTGAACAGTTTCCAAAATATCAGGTAGACATTTACATTTCTTGCAACCCTGAAAGCAGAAGGCTCAATGGTCCAAACTCAAGATGTCAGCAGAAAAAGAAGACGTATTCACTGCTTGAATCAGTCATAGAGAGGGTATTGACAATATTTCACAGCAATGAGGATTGTGGAAGGGTATTTTCAATAGTAGCGAGTAGGGACAGGACTATTAAAGGGAAGAGCAAGTATGAGTACCTCTAGTTTGAACAATTTAATTGACTCACAAGCAAACAATGCCGTCAAGGAATGACACCTGCTTTGAAATGAAATATTCCCCAGATCTTAAAAACAAATCTGGCAACTTAGAGAGCTGTTAAAGTTCATAACCAGTAGTAAAGTCAGTGATTGGTTTATATTTTTTTACTAATCTTCATATGTTTTATAATAAAATCTGTTGCCTTATTATATTTGTCTTGGAATAACAATAAACACTGACCTAATGTATCACTACCTCAGAAGCGAATGTTAGCCCCCAAGTTACCCTAGTACATGTGTAATTCTCTGGAATCCGAAGGGCGCTGCCTGAACCCTAGAGGGAGCCTAGCTGGCCACCTGAACTCTGAAAATTTGTCCTTATCGACGTATGTCAAATGTTTCCTGTTCTGAAAAAGCCCCATTAGAAAAATATTATTGCATAGATGTCATTGTGATGATGGGCAGAACATAAAAATGAAAGATCTAATAAAAACAAACCAATGGATAATCCGTTCTTCTTACTAAATGAAATAAAGTAATGGATGGAAAAGACAATTCATAAATACATCGGTACTCATAATGATATTCAGTTTATTATTGCTTGTAAATGTCAATTCAGTGTCTGCTACGTCATAAATTTGCCCCCATTATACTTTCTATGAGGGAGATTTCCTTTGGACACTCTGCAGTGAGGACTTCAGGAGCTCCGTCTGTGATCAACACGTCGTCTTCAATTCGGATTCCCATCCCTCGGAACTCTTGGGGTATGTCATTGTCACTCGCAGGGAGGTACAGTCCTGAGAGTCATAAAAGAAAGTGAGAGAGGGAGAGAAAGAAAGAGATATAGAAAACAGAAAGAGGGTGAGAAAGAGAAAAAGAGAAAAATGATCTGATGTGTAATAAATATTTGTACAAGCTAAACAATTGGGCCTAATTTTTGTACTTGCAATCAACATAAATCTGTACGATGAACTTTTACATTTTGTTGGTTGACATGTTACTATCATTATTCATAGAGAATTGGCCAGGAAAATGTTATAGTATAGATATATCGACTGCTATGAGAGGCCTGGCTGTTTTATAGGCTCAAGTGCACTTGCACATCCTGCCATGACCCCGAGGCGCGCCAAGTCGATATGTCTTTTATATACTGAATTGACAAAGATTGAGTAAAGATTGGTTAAAACATCACAGCAAATCTAAGACACTGTAAATTGATCTTCGCTGGAAAGATGACTGAATGTTACAATAATTTGGGAATCGCAGACAAAAAGCACTGTATGGTATCTGCACTTGTAAGTTCTAACACGTAAACCAATGGGGATCTCATCAAAATTTATTTATGCGGCCTGTTAACCGGGCCCGGGGCATCTTTTAAAAGAATATTAACCGGTGGGCGGGGCATGGCTAAAATCACGACTCCAATTTCAAACAATCGGATGGCTAGATTTCTAAAGAGATGCATTGAACATGTTGAATGATTATACTGAGTGAGACAGTACCACCGGTGAAGCTAAATAATATTATTATTATTATTATGTATTTGGCATCACCCGAGCCTGTGAGGCGAAAAGCGAACTGAATCACTGTACCCCTTGGGTCTCTCCTCCCGGTATAACTGATAGGGGGTGTGCAGGTGGACCACTACAACGGGTGTCCCCCTACTCTTATACAAATAGTGCAGTGGGTTCTTAATGTGCAATGGTGGTCCTCTACACGGGTCCTCCATTTAATGTCCTATCCGAGGGATATCAACAGATTTGGCAACAGATTTATTGACAGATTTGGCAACATTTTTTGTTGATGTTTTACCTGGTTCGACTGTGATGACCATCCCTGCCTGCAGCTGGTTGCTACGGGATACCTGAGGAGTGTCATGCGTATCCATCCCTAAGTAGTGTCCCACATGATGAGGGCAGTATTTCTTGGCTGCCTGTAAATTTTAAACATAAAATAATCATATTATCATACATCTTACCGGTAATTGTAGCCCTTTGAAGACTACAGGAGAAATCATCATCATGTCTACCGTACAACAATCATAAGATATGCTGCCCTTGAAAAATAATGATGAGATTTTATATATGACAAACCACTACACTAACACCTATGCTTTCATTCTTTTTAATATTACTGTGTGGCTTATTCTTTATCTGACTAATCCCAAAGTTGCAAAATTGAACAAAATATTGCAAACCATAGATTAGGGTAGTATTACAATTGTATTTCTTTATGTAAATGTAACTGTGACTTTAGCCAATATCATTAATTAATATTTATTAATTAATATTTGGTTCTTGTGTAGCACATATCACATTATACAACGTCTCTATGCGCTTCCAAAGAGCGTTGGAAATTACAACATGATAATTAGAGGGAAAAAATCTGAAGTGAATGCAAGAAATCATGAAAAGAAAATAAGCACAAACTGGGCAGCCTGAAAAACTAAGCCCCTTTTCCACCTTCGGTAACAAAAGCATATGATTCAAATTATTTTAAAATGCTACACTCACCCTAATCAGCTCCGCATTATTCATCCACTTTGGCACAATGCCAAGATCCTGGAGTTTCTGGCCCAGTCCATTGAGCATGCGATGATAGATCTGGTCTAGTGTGGTTCCTACTTCACACATGTCCAGGCACTCTTGCTGAATATCTAGGACAGACTGGTACAGGCTGGCTTGGGCTTCAGTGTATCTGCAGGTATTAAGTGGGGATTTAGAGTGTAACGATAACATTAAGTATACTATATTTACTACAGTAGCCCTATATCTCTTTCAGATTTCTATTTTCAACAAAAAAAATACACGTACCGTATATGATAGTTGATCAAATAAGAATACCTCTTAATGATTTTAGAGTCCGGAGAAATATATCACATTCCAATATAACTACCAATAGGAACACTTATATCAGGATGGACTTGCTCATATTAAAGAGCATGCAGAATTGCATTAATCATCAAATCATTTTTTTTAAAAACATTTTCTTGATTTTCCAACATCTTTTGGAACTTGACATCAATACGGAATACATGCAAAGCTAATTCATGAAAATTTGAGTGATCACATATCAGAAATATTATATATCTACCAAGACAGGCATACATGTACTAAAGCCTTTCGTTTTGCACACATCAGAGTGAAGCGCAAGAATGAACAGAAAGCCAAAATCAGACAATATACAAGGGTGATAGTGAGCACTAAACAAAAAAGGGGGGGGGGGGGGTTTTCCCTTGACCACTCCCCCCTTGAGTAAAAAAAAGAGAAAGGATTCGGGGGGAAAAATTCCCCCCTTTTGAGTAAGAAAATCAGACAAAATCAGGAATATTAGGAAAAATAAGGGAAAAATCTGGGTAAAATCGGGAAGAAAAAAAATAATAATAATAATCGGGGGAAAAAAAAAAAGAGAAAAAAAAATTCTGGAAAAAAGAAATAATAATTGGGAAACCGATTTAAATCGGGTAATTATCAGGCCTGAATATAAACGGAAGCTACAGGAAGTTGGGAACAAATGTAACAACATATATCGGGCTGCAACATGTTTAAATCTGAATACCTTCCACTGACTGGCCATGTTCTGGTGATATCGCTTGCGTAACCATGGTACTCACATCCAGCATCCATCAGCACCATGTCTCCACCGAGTACAATCTGATTGTTCTTC
Source organism: Strongylocentrotus droebachiensis (assembly GCA_035222895.1). Lineage (NCBI taxonomy): Eukaryota > Metazoa > Echinodermata > Echinoidea > Camarodonta > Strongylocentrotidae > Strongylocentrotus > Strongylocentrotus droebachiensis. Next base: position 148,665 of record JAVYIG010004076.1, read on the forward strand.
ACGTAATGCAATGTATTAGCACGGTTACCCCCGGCAACAACAGGAGGATATGCAAGGAACTCTGCCCCATTCAATCTCACCTCAAAGTCCATTTTTGCATACAGATTGGCTTCGTTTATGTTTGGTTTTGTGAAGCGCATCACATCAACAAAGGCCTGAGATGCGATGCTGCAAGACTCACGCATCAGTTGGATTTCAGCAGGGGATTTGATGACTCGGATGGAATGCATGAGTTGCTGTAGAATGTTGACAGCGTGACCTTTGTTCCGGCATGGGGTCACAAGATTACTGACGACATCCTTGTGCAGGTGGCTGTTAACATTCCTGAAGACATCATACCAAACAACAAGCTTGTCCCTGCTGGCATACTGATCCAAGTACTCACTCAAGTCACTGATCACATGAGCCTCGTCTACTCCTATGAAGCTAAGTGCTCCATCGATGCCCGCTCTCGGGCCATCCCAGAGTTCCCTATCAGCATCTCGCTGGGGGACAAAGACAGTTGCTTTATGATCTGGGAGTGGACTCCCTGCAATGCTCTCCAGGACTAAGGCACTTGAGGGTTCCTGAAAACCACACAGGTACAAGAAGTCTGTGTTCTGACGGAATGGGTACGGTATCTCGTCGGTCATGTACTTGGTATCAGCAGCAAGGATCACGGCGACATGGTGAGGGCAGTCACTGTACATAGATTTCTTGATGCCCGACATGAGATTCTGCCTGCGACCTCTGAACTCCTGTGCGGTTATACCTGGTGTGATCTCATCATCTCTCAGGAGGTGCTGGTGGGTGTATGAGGTAGGCTGTCCTATGTATCTCTGAGGAATACTGCTGTCCCTTGAAGCTTTTGTCCATGCAGATGCTGGAAATTAAAGTGCATGAAATTTACAAGGCATTACAATTATGTCAATCAGCTGGCATGTACTACAAGTAATATCAATGCAGACTTGACGGGGGGTGGGGGGGGGGGGGAAGACCTCATAAAAATGTACACACACATATATATATATATATAACTTCATCTGGTTGATGTCTTCATCACTGGTAAAAAAAATAGCATAAATAACACCAGAATCATTGTATATCTGTTTATTTTTCTCATAAATAATACCTTAATTTAATTTCAAAATCCCCAGTCATATTTTCACTCATTCTCAGAATGATCCCCTCATTGTTGGTGAAGAACTTTAATTAATGGGGAGGCAGCTAGAGGAGGGAGGGGGTGGGGAGGTGGGGGGGGGGGGTCTAATAATATTAATGTATGGGCTATGGCACAGGTGTGATAGAATCTTTTCTTTGAAAAATTGAAAGTTCAAAATAGTTGCTCTAAAAATGAAACACAGTGTTACCAATATGTATTTGATGTCAGATTCACATTTGTACCAAGACTCTTGTAATTACCAAACTTCAATAGCAGTAAAATACAATCATTCAACTCGATCACTGATGTTTGAAAAAAAACTTTACAAAACTAACATTGAAACTCTAGTATAATTGTCAATCCTGGCGAAGAGCCGCTTTGTATTCATCATCATGATCATGTGCATTTCTTGGTCACCGCGCGTGCTAGACCATTTAGAGAGAGCCGACCCTACCCCAATAAGAGGCTAACGAACGAAAGAGACGGAAAATAGAGAGAGCCGACCCTACCCCAATAAGAGGCTAACAAACGAAAGAGAGGGAAAATAGAGAGAGCCGACCCTACCCCAATAAGAGGCTAACAAACAAATTACGAAAGAGACGGAAAATTCGGTCTACGCGCGTGCATGCTGAATCTTTGCGTTAAACTCGATGTACACAAATTTGTTATTTGGTCTTTGAAAAAACTTGATCCATACCTAATTACCATGTAGCACTTTATGTGTAAGTAAAAACCCACACATTTTTACGGGCGTGAAACGGACTAGCTAGCTATAGGGACCGATTTTGCCAATTGGATGAAAAATATTTAGTCTAGATAGAGTCTACTCTTGTCTCTAGAAAGGAATCTATAAATAACTATAAGACTACATACAGTGTATGTGTAAACAGTTTTTATGGGTAACTTTTGTCCCCATCAAGTCTGCATTGAAATTACACATGCCAACTGAATGATATAACTGACATGTTTTGTATGTAACGTTGCATCGTTTTCAATGTCTGGGACTACAGTATGTGACAAATAGTACAAACGTATACAAATCATACAGATGCAGACCATTAAAACATCGTATTCTGTTGAAGAATTTTGCACTTAAATGATTCACTTTTAAAGCTAGACACAAACCTGATGTTCTGAGATGTCTAATCGGGAGATGCGTTGTGACAAGGGTGTGGTATAGGCCTAGCTGTAGAGGATGCTTCAAAAGAGCCGACATCTTTGCAAGTTATATAATAATCGCTCCTGGAAACTATCGACCAATAGCGCCAGCGTGCGTGCGACCAATTCAATCAAGCAAAAATTCAAGCGCGCCATAATAAGGGGGGGGGGGGGGGTATAGTGTCTCCAAAAACGTCCAATTAACTGAAGTAAGAGACTACATTTTAATGTTTTGAAAACCTATCGAATGACTAGATAATAACCTGCATCATTTTAAAGCTGAAATCTTGTGGTTATTCGAAGGATTCATCATGACTTGTATAATATGGAATTTTGTAGCACAGACAATCTTATAGAAGTTTAACCCGGGGCCGGGGGGGGGGGGGGGAGGTACTCACATAAAAAGACATACGCTCTAATGGGTCACTTTTTGACACAAAAAATCACTAAACATGGGTCCCATTTTTAACAAAAATAGCCTATCATTAAAATTGGGTCCGTTTTTTTTCCTCAAAATTTCGAAAATTGTGAAAAATGGACCTTACTTCGAGAAACCTCCGGACGGGGGGGGGGGGGGGGGGTTAAAGAGGGGTAGGGGATGGGGACTAGAATAACGATGGGTTTGAAGCAGATTTTTTTTTTTAATTGGTAAATATTGTAACTGCAACAAACTAAGATTGTGATGATGGTGCCCTGATGGGTGTCGATCCCGGGGGGGGGGGATGGGGGGATATATCCACCCCAATATTTCAGGTGGGGGGGGGGGGGGTGGCCTGTACAATCATCCCCCCAATAATTCATCAAATTAATGATGAGAGCCCGATGAGAGTAGTTAATGGTTATTACTCGCAAGATGACCATCAATATAGACATTTTGCTATCTCATTTTCATAATACATACATATATAAATAGAAAACGAAGTAAATGAGACAACCGTATATGAGACAAGAATAAATTGAATTCTCGCTCATACGGCTTCATCAGGATTATTGATGAATTTATTCAACTTGTTCAATCAACAGCATCATAGATATGCAGTGCGCCAACAGCGTTAAAAAGCAACGAGCTAAATGTTAAGCGCAAAAGTAGCAATCTGCAATGCACATCAAACAATCCTGGACAGTGTAAACATAGATGTAGGCCTATACTCTGTGACGAATTCGTGATGAGATCGGAGACAAGGAGAAAGCTTCCGCGCTTAGCGCGGGATCGGGGAAACTGAATTTAGACAAGGATTTAGAGTCGAGAACGGTACAACGAATCGTTTTCTTTCTTTAATAATCTAATGGAACGTCAAAGCTTCCGCGCTTCGCGCGGGAGGGGGGGGAAACTGAATTCAGACAAGGATTAAGAGTCGAGAACGGTACAACGAATCGTCTTCTTTCTTTAATAATTTAATGAAACGTCAAAGCTTCCGCGCTTCGCGCGGGAGGGGGGGGGGGGGGGACTGAATTCATTGCAGACAAGTATTAAGAGTCGAGAATGGTACATTGAATGGTCTTCTCTCTTTAATAATCTAATGAAACGTCAAAACCTCCGCGCTTTGCGCGGGAGGGGGGGGGAACTGAATTCGGACAAGGATTTAGAGTCGAGAACGGTACAACGAATCGTTTTCTTTCTTTAATAATCTAATGAAACGTCAAAGCTTCCGCGCTTCGCGCGAGCGGGGGGGGGGAAAACTGAATTCAGACAAGGATTAAGAGTCGAAAATGGTACATAGAATGGTCTCCTTTCTTTAATAATCTAATGAAACGTCAGAGCTTCCGCGCTACGCGCGGAGGAATGGGAACTTGATTCAAACAAGGATTACGAGTCGAGAACGGTCCAACGAATCGTCTTCTTTCTCTAATAATTTAATGAAACGTCAAAGGTTCCGCGCTTCGCGGGGGAAACTCCCCCTCCCTGCACCCAACCCCCTAGGGAGCGCGCTTCACGTGCTCACTACCGCCCCCCTAAAATGAAATCCTGGCTACGCGCTTGGGGAGGGGGTGCATTCGGTGCAACCTGCCACCGGCTTCTACCTCTTGGTTGCTTTGATCCATTGCCGAAAATATTTTGGTACCTATCATCCCCACCAACCACGGATACAAATCGACACCCTTGATGGTGCCTGATGGTGATGATGATGATGATGATGATGATAATGATGATGATGATGACAATGATGATGATGATGATCGATTTGGGAGCCGGGGTTGGGGCGATTGGTCCGTGCCCCCTTTTAAATCCAAGTGACATACCTTTATTATACGTGTCGTAAAATATATCCTCTGGATTCTTCAGAGTTTATATCGTATTCTACATGTCAACATGCGGAAGCCCTATGATATATTGGTAAAGCTCTTGACTCTCATAATTATGAGAGGTTCGATCATTGCTCAGTGCTTGTATTCCTGGACAAGGTTTTTTGTCGGTCAAATTTATCCCTTTCGACCCAGCTGTAGCCTATATCATTATTATGATATGGGTACCCGGCAATGGCGGGGAACTTCATTGCAAGGCCCGCAGGAAGAGCACTGATGTGGCTACCTTCGGTAAATAAGGCAAAATAAGTTATCATTGTTATTAAAATGAATGTGTGACTTGTAAATGCGACACACAAATTTCTTGTTTATCTTTTTGTAAGTGCATTCTTGGCGCAACCACCAAAAAAGATTATTCACAAATCGACAGAGGGGCGATGCCTTCCAAAGTTCGTCATCCAAATCAAAGAGATAAGATTTAATGATCGACCTAATTAGTTGAGAAAATGCATGCTCTAAAAATAGAAAGATTATCTCGAGAGTTTAGTGACCATAGGTAAACAAGTGTTCTGAAGCAATCGAAGAGTCCAAAGTCCAAGTGTTCTTTCTAACCAATTTACTTTGTCTTGCCCTGCGCATACCCCTTCCTATAAACAGTTAATCTTAACCTCAATTAGATGTTATGTCTCGACATGAATAATGTTCATCGCAAATAAAACTTCGTTACAGATATCTATGATGAGCCCTTAAATCGAGTTTTGATGACCTTTGCATTATTTTAAGCCATAGAGGCCAGATTCATTTTGGACTCCTTTGATAGAATTATATTTCATTGAAATTGTAGTTCTTTGAGTGCAAATCATATTGTGTGGTATTTGAGGGTTTGTATTCAAAGTTTAGATCGAATTTCACTTCAAGAAAAGTGAGAAATTCGCGTCACAAAACGTCATTCCAATGAAAGCTTTAAGATTGGACAATCCTCGATACAGACGAAATAGTACGTCACATATCAGTACCACACCGTAGTATAGGGAGAGGATAACTACACATATAAATTATATAATAAACAATAATGAAGTAAAGCCATGTAGGTATGAAACACACATTGAAATGTACAGTTCAATGTTAGCCTTTAGTACTTTTCAGTTATTTCCTCTAGCTGAGAAGACTAGAATTATCAAATTGTCAATAAAAACAACATAAATCGAATACGTTTTGTTATACTGTCAATAAACAGCACAATACAGCACACAATGATAATCATTTATGAAGCAAAGTCATGTAGGTATAAGAAACACAAAATAATGTGGAATTGAAATGTATAAATCAATAATGTGGGCCTCCAGTACTTTAATGTTGTATAGTATATTGTTTGCTTGTCAATAAACAGCAACAAGAGAATGAAACACACATGCCTTCCCAGCTTTGTACATGCCACCATAAAGAAAAAACTCAGTTTCCTAGGGGCTGTTGTCTGATAGGGGTAGTCTTCCGGGGCACTCGTGGACCAGGACCTTTATCAATCAATGACACAGTTTAACACTCAAATAAACAGTTACTATTAACATCCCTTATCTCTAACTTAAAAAACAAGTCAACCCCTGCACACTATACATCTGCATGACTCTACCGCACTTCAATTTAAATTGATTCCTAAGGAGGGATCTAAACTCTGAAGTTCAAGCGCAAACTATTGGTGATAAGATGCTTTTTGTGATGTGAGGATGATTGGTTTTCAACCCGTGAAGTGTCTTCTCGTTGATTAGTGTGCAATCAAAGTTCACACCGACATACAATGCAAGAGACCTGCCCATATATTACATTTTAAAATCAAAACATACTAGGAACGAGGTTCAAGACACTATCTGAACGGTGATAAATGTGATTTGGATACCGCTTTAGGTAAGTAAGGTGATTAATGAATAATTATCTAGCATTAGTTTCATAAATAAATAAATAAATTTCGAGAACATAACAATATTGATTGATTAAAATAAAATTATGATGGGCTCAGAATGTATTACAATACATTTTGTGCTTTCTTATTGTACTCCAACACCACCATTTTGATGACGTATACTATACAAGTCATGTACCTCAAAGTGCTCAAAATACTCATGCAGGAATGCGAGATGCTGTAATTCGAAAAATACTCGGCAAAGGTAATCATCGCCCGATTTTCACAATTCAATCAGAATACGATCGGAAAGACTTTCGGAAATCAATCTGAGGTAATTTGAATAGACTAGTGTTGTCCATCACCCGTTGAAATGTGCAGACGGTAATGAACATGAATTATTATGCAGCATATAATAAAAGGTATTGAGTTGGTTTATCAATAGTCTTTGCAACCGTGTTTCAATCAAAATTAGATATTAGATATTCATCAGAGAAGGAAATATTCTAGCTATTTTGAAAAGTGCAATATATATTTTAACGCACGGGTTTATGCTTCCTCTATATAGCCAGTTGTATCATTTTTAATAGTAGAAAGACCAACACAAAAAGTCTGGATTTCTTATAGCTTAGGTATATTAGACTTTTTAATTTGTTCGAGAGTTTTCTAACTGTGATAGATATTTGGAAGTAGGCCTATAGCTGCTTATACAATTTCTGTCTCGCTCAACTGCAGGTGGATGATATCGCATCGAGACCTTCAAACTAGACTGGATAATTATTTTGTTCAATCTAGCTGATAGAACATTTTTAATTTTTGATCGAGAGTAAATTGGACCGTGATCGACCACCATGTGCCAGCCGACCATGACCAAGGTAGCCGTCACCGGTACCGTGGGCGCCATCTTCCTCATCCTAGGCTGCGTACTCATACCCATAGGAAACGACCTCATTGCGTACTTCGTCGAAGAGGTAGGCGATCTCGAAGCAATTAAAACAATATTGTTAGAGAGAGAGAGAGAGAGAGAGAGAGAGAGAGAGAGAGAGAGAGAGAGAGAGAGAGAGAGAGATAGGGGTGTGGTGTGGTGAGAGATTGGAAGGGGAAGAGATCGAAAGGAAGGGGGCTAGTATTCTTTCAACGGCTCTCTAGTCAAACAATCTCGAAGTAACGTGACAGCTGTGTGAGAGAGAGAGAGAGAGAGACAGAGACAGAGAGAGGGATGAGAGAGAGGGAGAGAGAGAGAGAGAAAGAGAGAGAGAGGGAGGGAGAGAGAGAGGGAGAGAGAGAGAAGATAAATAATGTGTAAACAAAAACAAAGAGGTCATAATAGAAGAAGGGTGTGGCACATGAATCAAAGTATTTTGTTTCTGTTTTTGGTCTAATTGGGGCGATTTAAATATTATACATCATACTTCAATCATAAACTGATATTTTTTTAATAGGATGTGGTAATTCAGCCTGGTACTACTGCCTATGAGTCTTGGTTAAGACCCCCTGTACCGGTCTACATGCAATTCTGGGTATGGGATCTCACTAACCCTGAAGAATTCCTTTCCGGTGGTATACCTCACATGGAACAGATGGGACCATACACTTACGAGTAAGAATCGAAAATGTTCTTTTTTATCAGCTCTAAACGAGTGGAGTAGATACTGGGGTGGTAAAGGGGCACATGTCCCCTAGTCAAGTAGAGTAAAATAAAAAAAAGGGTCACGGTGAAGGCAATGTGAAAAGACGATATTATAACCCCCTTCCATACCCTCTCCTTACTCTAAGGCCGCATTGGCTTGCATTATTTTCATCTACTTTGTATGACAGATGCCCCTCCGCCGACACCACGACTGTATCCCCTCCCTCCCTCCCCCACACATATCTCTCTCTCTTTTTATTTATTTATTTATTTCTGATATTTATACAGGGTGGCACATATCACCAATTTGGTGGTCTTCCATGAGGCCCTGTTTGGTAATAATACAAACAAATAACAGCATATCAATAACAAAATAGATAAATACACAAGCATATAAACAGGTAAAATACAAATTAATTGGTATCCCCTTGAAATAACTGATCATTCACGAATCATCCTTGATCATTTACTCTCTCTTTCTCTCACTCTCTTTCTCGACACTCGCTCTCTCTCTCTCTCTCTCTCTCTCCATCTCTCTCTCTCTCTCTCTCTCTCTCTCTCTCTCTCCTCCCCTCTCTCTCTCTCTCTCTCTCTCTCTCTCTCTTTCTCTCTCACTCTCTCTCTCTCCCTTTCTCGCTCTTTTTTCATCTCCCAATTTCTTTCTCATCGTTTTTCCCCACCCCTCTGACTCCCTAAGTGACTACTAAACGGCCCTGTGTCATGCTGAAGCCGGGACATTAATTCCATAGATAAAAGTCACATTAATCATGTAAGTGCAACATAGTGAAAAGGATACTAGGACTGTTTCTGTGTCTTTTATAGGCCAATCCAACCCTCGTTTATTTGAATGAAAGCAGAAAATCAGAGTAAAAGAATGGCGAAAGTTTGAAGAAAAAAAATATGACCATTAATAATAAAGCATGAACGTTTGAAATATGATATCACTACAACTATGCGAATGTCAAATTGGCAATTTCGTCAGTGGATTATGACGTAGTGACGGATAACTTTCTCGTTTATCTTGTATGTAATTATCACTAATTTCTGTTTTTCTCCTAAGTGCCTTTCATCCTACTACTCAAAATGTATTATGGGAATTATTTTGTACAGGTCCTATAAACAGAAACGATCATCCCAAGCCATGCATATTGAAGAAAAAAAAATCCACCATTTTGTATGTTGGAACAAGTGGGAAAGTTTTCATTGCCGTGCAATTAGGGATTCAGCAAATTTGAAGCTCCCATACTTGTAGTGATTACCACTTTTTATTAAAATCAAACATTCTTATTTCTCGGTCAGATTTCGTTCAAACTTTCATTAGACTGCCTCTGATTTCTCCGCTTTCTTTCGAGTTGTTCGTTATTAAGGTTGACATCAGACTTTCCCTTTAACCCCTCTTCAGAGAGCTTCGAGATAAGGACAACATCACCTTCAATCCTAACTCCACAGTCTCCTTCAAGCCAAAGACTACCTATATTTTCAGACGAGAATTATCAGCTGGACCTGATACAGACACTTTCAGGACAGTCAATCTTCCAGCTATTGTAAGTTCAAATTCTAAATGGAATTAATGACTTGGTTTGAGAGCAGAAGGAAATTAAAAGACAGAAGCAAAAAATTATGATATCATGTTTACAATTCTAAAAACTAATAACTGTCTATGCTATAATGTTAAATTAAAATATTATAATTATGCAACAACGTTTTCTTAAACAAAAAGCAAAACAAAACAAAACAAACAAACCATTTTTTTTATTACGAGGATACCAAATAATATGTTAATATGTTTATACATGTTCTTACTTATCGTTTATTGCTGTAATGAATTTATCTTCAAGATTTTGTTATTAATGTTATTATTATATATATATATATATATATATATATATATATATATATATTTGTTAAACTATAATGTACCTCATTATGTTTAACAGGGCCTCATGGAAGACCACCACTATTGGTGATAATGAGTCACCCTGTCTAAATATCAGAAATAAATAAATAAATAAACAATCTTAAGAACACTGTTGTCGTAGTAGATCAAGTGGCGTATCCAAAAACGAATAAAGTTCGGTGGAATTCTCTCCACGAAGGTAGGGGCATAAATGTCTGTGCAGACACGCTTTAGTGTAGACCTATTTCAGGTTTGGTTTGTTCCCAGGGGCTCTCAAACAGGGAAGGGGGATCTTATATTGACTTCAATCATTGCTAGAAACGCTACTGGATAGGTATTGACACGTTATCGAAATGAAAATCTTCAACCTTATATCAGCTGGAGGCGCTACAACATTTGGAAGGAGGAAGGTGGGGGTTAATCTGCAATTCTGGGCCCTGTTTCATAACGATTGTTATCAATAACAAGTTACAAAAACTGTTATACAAGCTTCTGAAATCGTGGTATCTGATTGGCTGAGAGCAAATTTGCCATAGAAAGTTAGCATTTAATTGTTATCGATAACAAGTTTTATTAAATAGGGCCCTGTTCCTTTACACAAGTAAAATGGGCTCAAAATGGCAAGTGGCCAGCAGTACTGTGTTTCCAATCAAGTCATTGATATGCATGATGACTTCTCTTACCCCCCCCCCCCCCCGGTCCTTACCCATACATACAGGTGTATAATGGGTACCTGAGGGAATGTGAACGTTCTTGTGGTCACTTTCATTGCTCATTTGTTATTGGAGGTTAATTAATCATGTGAGATGTAATTTTTGAAAAGGTGATTATACAAACCAGGCAATTGAAGTTGAAAACATGAGAATCAACCGAGAGGCTATGCATTTGCAAATACAATCCTTCACTGCCAATATTATCACTGTTGTATATCACACTTTGCATGTTTTTATATATGTATTATGTTTAATTACATGTATAGGCCTTTATATTTTGTAGGGTTGAATCACACTCCGGATACAACATCTTTTATATTTGTTTTCCCTAATGAAGGTTTAACCCAATTTTAATTATATGAATGTGGTACACGTATCTCTGTATTTGTCACATAAATCTGCAACACTGGTCGCATCTGATTGGGATATAGGTGAGGGCGGTCTGCGGACCAGGCGCGGATCTACGGGGGGGTTTAGGGGGTTCAAACCCCCCCCCTTGGGCGGCCAAAAAAAAAAAAAAAAAAAAAAAGGAAAAAAGAAAGAAAAAAAGAAAGAAAAAAGAACGCACGCTGTAGAGAGAAACCCTTTCAAGTGCAAATATTGTGAGAAGATATTCAACTCATCTGGTAACTTAACCAAACACATGATAACTCTGGATATAACTGTGTATTAAACTGTTACTTGATTTAAAAAGACGTTATCATGCACTGCTTTTTATGGTCTCCATTGTGTTAATAGATGCCAGGAAAACATCATTTACGGGGTTCAAATAAACACCCCAAAAAAAATCGGCTCGCCGCTTCGCGGCTCGTTGACGATGCTCCGCATCGTCATTATTTTGGTCAAACCCCCCCCCCCTTAGCAAAAAGCTAGATCCGCCCCTGCGGACTACAGTTATTTGGTTAACTTTGCCCAAGGCCTGGCAGCACAGTGTTCATGTATTTCTGTGTGATTTGCAATTAATTAATTATTGTCATTTCTGTATTGTTATATCATGTGCTTTCTGCCAAATTAAATAATGATAATAATAATCGTTATTAGTAAAAAAACATTTTGTTATACGGGCCGTTCTCCATCTCCATCTTATTACCTATCTGTATCCTACAGACATTAGCTAACCTGTTTAGGGTTGACCCTAGACTAGAGGCCCTTCAGTACCTCTTAAACGAGCTTTCGGGGGCTACTACGGTGATTGAGATACCTGTAGCGGGGATGCTCTGGGGCTATGAGGATGCCTATCTCAAGGCTCTGGAGCCGCGCCTGGGCAATGTCAGCACTGAATTTGGGATCTTCATGGGTGTGAGTATAAACGTGGAAGAGGCTTTACATCGTTTGGTTATAAAACGTTTGAGGTGCTTATAATATATCAAAGACAAAAGTTCTTTAGATCTAAATGGAAATATGTTCATTATCATCATTATCATTTCATCACCATCACGATCATCGTCCTCATCATCACCAACATCATCATCATCAACATAATCATCACCACCATCATCATCCTTATCATCCTCATCCTCATCGATATCATTATCATCACCACTACCACCACCATCATCATCACCACCATCATCATCATCATCATTATTACCACTACCATAATCACCATCACCGTCATCATCATCAGCATTATCATCATCATCATCATCATCATCATCATCATCATCATCACAATCTTAGTTTGTTACAGTTACAATATTTACCAGTTAAAACAAAAAATCTGCTTCAAACCCATTGAAAAAATATCGCAAAAGCGCCACACCGATAGGGGTACGAAATGAATTTGAAGATGTTACACTAAGAATCTTTAGATGGGATCTGTACATTACATTGAGTTTTGAACCCTTTAAAAGAAATGTTACATACCCTAGGGTTCTCAAGTTATCGGAATATACTATATGGAGTTGATATTTGCATCTTTACAGCATTTCTAGTGTTCAAAGTTGAAATTCTTCTCACTTTGTAGGTAGATCTCTATATTACACAATGAATATTATTTCATTTTGACTAGACCAACGCGACAGGGGAGGCTGTGTGGACGGTGAACACTGGCAAGGCTGACATCAGTCAGCTAGGTGAGGTCGAAGCTTATGATGGAATGACGTCACTCGAATGGTGGTCCGATGAATACGCCAATATGATCAATGGAACAGGTGAGTAACATGAGGTGTCGTGGTGTAGTGGTTCGTGTACTTGACTCTCAATCTTAAAAGTTGAGGGTTCAAAACCCAGCCCGGTACTAACGTAACTTGACAAGTTATTCATCCACGTTTGCCACTGCCCACCCAGGTGTAATAAATTGGTACCTGGCAATTGCACTCGAAGATAAAAACGAGATGAAAAGACATTTGGATCTTTGATGTGGGGTTATCATAAAGTAATTTCTCTTCACCTAATTTCCAAATCTTTCGATAAATTTAAACGAAAGTATGTTTTTGATGGCCTTTTTGGTCGAGCTAGCAGAGATAATTATAGAAGCTAAAAGTAAGTTCAAACAAACAATTATAAAAATAAAAATAAAGGTCTAAAACAGCGGTTGGAAACCAATGCTAGGCCAATTATATACTTTTGTTTTCTTTTCTTTCTTATTACAGATGGAACCGCTTTCCGACCGTTCCTCACGCCAGATGATCAGCTCTATGTCTTTGTAGATGACCTGTGCAGGTAAGTGGAATGCAAAAACGGTTGCCATATCTCCTATGGTCTGCTTAATCATTATAATTTTGTCTTTCTAATTTTGTAAACACCATGATTATATTATTATATTCCTTGAAAGTGCCGAATAAATAATACAATACAATACAATCATCAAACTATAGAGACATGAGGGAAACGTTTTGTGACACAAAATGAGATTTGCTAAACCGTTTGGGAAGAAAAACTTATCTGATTCAAATCTTCATTTGAAATTGTACACCTATCTTCTCCCTCTTGGTACGATTTTCTTCATATGACGTCATTTTGTTCTGCAATATTAGGCTTAATCGCTATTTTAACAGAATCCCCTCTATCTTGGGCAATTTCGAAGCAAGCAAATAATTTTTGTTTTTAATTTCGTAACTTAATTCAAAAATGTTTAATCATTTGACACATTCTTCATTTTCTTCCTTTTATTTCAGATCCGGGTTTCTCTCATACGATTATTCAGGTAAAATTCGAGGTGTTCCTGTCTCGCACTTTTCGGTTCCGGCTCTACTCTATGCCAACGTTTCTTACTATCCGGATAACCAAGGCTTCTGTACCCCAGCGGGTAACTCGCCCTGTGTACCAAACGGTCTTCTCAATGTCTCAAACTGTCAAGGTAAGCACGATTGTTGTATGCATGTTGCGCACGAGGTGTCATTTTTGGTGACGTAGGTCTGCGTCATACTGACGCGGCCTTTGACGCACTATGAGACATCGTACACAAATTCAATGCAACATGAAACAAAAATTGTACTGAATTGTCGTATGTAATTCATATACAATCAATTAATTTTACACGGAAAGCAGAATATTGATTGTCAATGTAAGCGCAAGATTACATACATGACAGCTCAGTTAGATTTACATTCATCGTGCTCTATATAGATTCCATAAAGATACGAAAAGTTATAATAGTATAAATATTACAAAAAAAACAATGCATGTTCTTTCCCATCTAGCTGGCAACGCACCAATCTACTTCTCATCGCCACACTTTCTCTTTGGTGACCCGTCACTCTTCGATGCAGTCAGCGGAATGAATCCGGTCAGATCAGAGCACGAAACCTCATTCGATGTCGAAATGGTAATAATAATAACAATAATAATAATAATGGCATATAATAATATGCCATATTTATATATGCGCTGTAATGGAGAGAATGAAAGAAAAGAGTAGAGAAAAATGAAATAAGCATACATCCTTCAGTTATTAGTTAACATTGAAAACCACGAAACATCCAGCAATTAGGTCAATTTTTGTTTCAAAAGAGACATGTCCCTAGTTTCAATAAAGATTTCGATGCTGATACTGTTTCCTTATGTGGTATGCTTGATAATACAGCGTAATGTGACGTTTTAATATAATTTCATTCTCTCCTATGCAGTTGACTGGAATTGCGTTTCAAGTGATGAATCGTCTTCAAGTAAACGTGAAAGTTGGTCCCATGTTGCAAATGGCGTAAGTAACAACTTCTTATCTTCCTCTCGCTGTGTGATGTTGTAATTTTACTTGCCCATCATAGCAACAATGTAGAGACGCGATAGCTCAGTTGGTAGAGCATTAATCCTCATTACCAGGTCTCTCAGAGAGAACCGAAAGCCGTCGGTCCTCTGGTTTGCTTACTTACAAGCATTTATGCTTTTTTAGCAGTCAGGTAAAATAACCACCACTACATTATGTACATGTAACTATGTCTAAGTCAAGCACATTCTAACTACAGACATGACAGATAGAACCAAGTAACTGTAATTTTGAGAGCTACCTGGTAGAACTTCCATACCTCGTGTGTCAACTAATGACTAGTAGAATGGCACTGTTCCTTATCTTAATATAACATAGATTGAATTGAATCTATAGGTATTTAAAGAAAATTTAACTTTTTCCCAATGGCAGCTACTCTGGATATCGAGAGAGCCTTTTTCATATAAATCCTCAGGTTTATATGCTCCTCATGATGATGATTCAAATCAACTTCAGTTTAATTCTTGACAGTACACCTGTCTTTATGTTTTGAAATAATCATAGTTATGTGCCTTTTTTCTTTCTTTACAGAGATGCTAGAATGGTGAACGAAGCTTACTTTCCAATTCTATGGCTGAATGAGGTAATATCACATTAATGTTTTGTGTTTTGAAGCATAGTTTGGACAAAAGTCTATAATTTCTGATACCTGAATTAACATGTCGTTTAAATTTGCAAGAATGACTACAGAATATGTGCATAAAATCGGGGACTGAGTGAAACTTTTGGATCTAGTAGTGGTGTAGCTACGGGGGGGGGGGGGGCGGGGGCGGGGCACGTGCCCCCTAATCAATCGAATGGCAAAACAAATGGGAGCGAGGGGAGAGATGAAGGAAAGGAAAAAAGAACCTGAGATAATATTTATAAGGAGAGACAGTTTGCTCGAAAATGCTCTTCAAAGATTATACTATCATGTGAATCAGCAACGTGGGAACAAATGAAATCTGTTGTAAGAGGTGCATTAAACGATTATCGGGAAATGCTTTAATTTCAGGTGATCTGATCTGCGTCTTGATGTAGTGTACAACAGAGAGAAGAAAAGGAAATGGAGATAGGAGTACATTTACCCTGAATAAAACAATTATTTAGATAAGATCCACATATTTTTTCACTTTTCGCTATTATATTTTCGTCAATTTTCATCTCCAGGATTCATTGGTAGATCTTCTTTCTTCTCTCGTTTTATTGTCTGTACTTTTCCTGTTCGTCTAATCCTCCTTTCTTTCTCCTTTTTTCTTCTTCTTTAATTATCATTTTCATCTTCCAATTCTTTTTTCTTTCTTCTATATCTTCCATCGCATTTCAAAATATCAGTCATAATCGCTCTTTACTTCAACATTTGTTTGTATGAACAACAAGGAGAGAAATGTGAAATTTGTTTGAGTTAAAGGTACATTTTGCAGGCCCCAAAAATGAAAAGGTGAAATTCCAACGGCATTTGAAAACAATACTAATTTAGAAATTCCCTACAAAAAAGAGCGCTTCATAATGTCTTTAAGTGGGAAAATAACGACTATTAGATGTCGAATCGACTTAGGAGCTATAGAGTCTAGCAAGTAAACCGGTTTCCTTGCGTAATTTGAATATTAGGACACTGCTAACGTTTAAATTTCACAGATATATAGGACATACATGACATATTCATAATTCCTGCAAAGTTCTACAGAATTTGATGTTGGCTGCAAAAGGGACATGTATCTTTAAGGAAAGACATAATTTCATTGAATCGTAAAAATGTTTGTTTGACTCAATAAAATAGCCTATATGGAGGGCTAATACGTTACAAAAATAATAATAATCGCTCTTTACTTTTTTCTCTCTCAAGTCTTCGACGATCGACAAATACAATGCAGATTTCTTCATATCAGACGTGTTGGTACCTCAATATATTCTTCTCGGCCTCATCGTCGTCTTCATAGCTGTCGGCGGTGGTCTCTTCGTCGGTGCCGCGGTGACGTTCGTCGTCGTCCAGTATAAGAAGCAGAAATTTAGAACAGTAAGGGTATCTCATGAACTAATGCTAGATGAATGGAGAGAGTGATCATGGGGGCAAGGGCGATGTAAGGGTGATTTAACGGGAGGACTAGGACACGGTCTAAAACAAAAGAGCAACGGAAATGAATAAATAAAAAACACGAATCAATTAATTGATTAATCAATAATTAGATAAATAAATAAATAAATAAATAACAGAATAAATAAATAATCAAATATATAGGTAGATGGAATAGATTGGTTGATGTTTAAAACAGATACAATAATAAAAAATGAGATGAGGGAATTTTCGCATTTACTGGAAACAACACATGTCTTCTTAATCTCTATCAAAAGTATTATAATCAAGATTATAAAAGGTTGAATTTTTTTTCCCATGTAAGGAAAATGATATCGGGTGATCCCTCTACCAATTGCATACAAATTTGTAATTCTTTGTTGTCTGTCTTCCATGTGTTTAGATGAAATCAAGCACGAAAGAGGATCTTATGAAGTCATAGTGCAACGTCGACATCGATACACCGACATCAACCACGGCGTCGACATAACGTGCCATATTCTGGAAACCATGTCATCTTTCATAATAATGCAATGATGTTAATTCTCATAACAAACTGAGTAAGAGCATCGGTGGATCCAGGTTTATTCCTTGGGGACAGAAACAAGATCCCGCCTCCGTTTCTCTGTACTGTGTAATATATTTTAAAAACTTCTCATTTTCTTTGCTTTACATTATTTTTCTTATTCTCTTGCGTGAATTCATACATCATCACAGTAGACAGTATTTCTGTACATAGGTAGAATTTAGACATTTTATGAAAGATCAGAACAAGGATACAGTGAAGGTTATACATTATAAGTAATGAAACGCGATGGCTCAGTGGTAAATCAGTGGTCTCGTACCCGGGAGGTCCCGGGTTCGAAACCAAGTCGATGCTCTAGTGCCCTTTCGTAAAGCTCTTTATTCTGAGGAGTGGGTAGTGAAAGCTTATAATGCCCTTGCTGCCTTCGTTCAAAGCTGTTAGTGATTTTGTAGTACCAATCATCTCTTGTTTTAGATGTACATGTAGTCAGTATTTTTGCTCATTGCTTGTAAGTGCTTTTTTAAATGTACTTTCTTTCTGCTTTACTGAGTAAATTACAGGTGTCTCGTTTTTTTGTTTTGTTAAGTAACGGTGATATAGACTTATAGCTCACACCTCATGTAATGATCGTGCATGCCACAAACTTATGTCATCTCCATGAAAAAAAATGCAAAATAAAAAAGCTCGAAGAACTTTATGTCAAATGCAAAAAACAAAAACAAAACAATTCTGGTAATAGTATAAATGTTATTTCGAAATTCCGTGGTCTAAAAAATAAAGGAATATTTACAATGCAGTGCAAATGTGATTTGGACCAGCAAAATAAAGGTAATTTGTATTTCCTGTTATACCCAATCTTAAGATTTTCTTTTTTAAAGGTGATTTATTTTTATTTTCATTTTGCTATACATGTTGCTGTGCATATTACCAAATACGGAAACATGAGAAGAAATCGCAATAGAGTTTCTATAGAGTGAAAATTAAAGGAAAGAAGGGACCAAAGATGATTAAAAACATAGTATCATATATACAGAGTGTTGATATAATGTACTTTTAAATACTTCTTTAAGCAATCGATTAACATAAAGGAAGTATTTATACAAAACCCACATATTTCCTCAATTGTTTGATAATATCATGTTTGCAATCATCTTTGTCAGGGACATGTTCGAGGCTAATCGAAATGGTAGTCTGTAATTCAATTATTGAATTGAATATGGTCGCCCATTTGGTTCCTTTCCTCAGGCCGCCATCACGTTCAAGCTCTTTAGCTTTAAGATGGCGGTCTCCCGAGGTTTTCATTTTTTAAATGATTCATAAACTGTTTGTTTTTAAAGGTATAATTATTTAATGGACTTATATTATGATATGATTATATGTGTATTTCAAATATTGTCAATAATATAAATGTACCTAGTTTTTATATTACTTTCTATTATATTGAAAAATGCAGAAAAGAAATCAAACAAACAAATAATAATTTTCTGAAATGTATCAATAAATTTTTCGGGAATGTAAAAAATAATTACCGTCTTGTTTGATTGTTTGTGTTTACTATTGTTATCATCGTTGGCTATAAATAAACCATTGTATTAATTCACAAATCAACACGTTCGAACATGGCTATCTTATCGATTGTGTAATCTTTTAGTAGATTTTAAAATCAAAACTGAGATCATCCCCCCCCCCCAAAAAAAAAAAAAAAAAAAAAACTATGAGATTTCTTGAACAGTATACTAATCTAAGCGTTTTTAATCTAAAAGGGGCTTCTGTGCAGACAATATTGTTTTTTGTTTGCATTTTCTTAATACAAGGAGGTAAAGTATATATATTTCCATCAATGTGCCATTTTCTTCCCGAATTATGCTGTCGTAATCAAAGTTTCAAACGACTGACGGAATACAGTTTTAGTTTTAAAAGTAAAAATATCCCGTGGCGTATCCAGAAAATCTCATGTAATTTCTTCGCTAAAGGCGGCCATAACGAGGCTGTTGTGGTAAAGCAGCTAGTGGCAGGGGCGGCCGAGCGACTTCCAAAGTGGGGGGGGGGCACCAAGAAAAAGGGGCACTTTATGCATAAAAAGGGCACCTACAAAGGGAAATCTCACAGCGAAAATATACAATTTTTTAGACATTGGTATATACCCCTACATTGTAATTACAATTATCGGGGATGATTTCAATATTTGTTTCACTTTATACACCATACAAGATATTGCTTTGCAGTTGGGTTTGAATTTCTAAAAAATTGTTTGCGAGCGAGCGAAGCGAGCGAGGAAAAAAAAAAAGATGTGTGAGGTCGCAGTGCGATAAATTACATCTTACAAAGAGGAAAAACCCAATCCTAATGGGGATATAAGCACATTCTCATAACGAAAGAATGAAAAGACCTTTGATAAGTAACATATTAAAGTATATCATCTATAGATGCGTGCGAGCGTAGCGAGCGAGCTTTGGGGGAAATTGCTCTTAGTCGCTTGAAATTAGCTAGGGCGCTTTTAATGATGAGAGGAAAAGGGGGACCTTATCAAGAAAGAAAAGGAAATGGGCATTTGTCGACGGAAAAGAGGCCCCCATCAGATTTTGAACGGGGGATTTATGAAAAGGGGATAGGTACCTTATTGGAAAGGAAAAGGGGCACGTATCATTGTTAAAAGGGAATTTATCAGAGGTAAAAAGAGGCACTTATCGCATCTGAAAAGGGGCAATGACCAGATATGAATAGGGGCAATGACCAGATATGAATAGGGGCACTTATGTGAATGAAAAAGGGGCACTTGTAATAAAGGAAAATGTGCATTAGTTGTAAGAAAATGGGTACCGATCAGATTTTAAAGGGGCATTTATCGGAGTTGAAGGGGGCATTTATCTGAAGTGAAAAGAAGTAACTTCTCGTACCTGAAAAGGGTCATTTACCAGAGAAGGGGCACTTATGAAAAGGGGAAGGGGCTGCTTATTAGAAAGGGAAAAGCCTTAGGGCACATGTGAAAATATAAGGTGCGCTTATCCGAGTTAAAATGGGGGTGGTTATTAAGAGAGGAAGGGGCACTTCTTACAAAGGAAAAGGGGCACTTGTCAAAGTAAAAGAGGCACCTCTCAGAATTAAATAGGACAATTATCAGAGGTGAAGGGGGCACTTATCAAAAGTGAAAAGAGGCACTTCTCGTACCTAACTGGGGGACACTTAATAGAGATTAAAAAGGGCACTTATTGCAAAGGAAAATGGGACCTTGTCGAAGGAAAAGAGACACGTGTCCAAATACAAAGAGCACTTATCAGAGTTGAAAAGGGGAAGGGGCACTTTTACAAATTAATAGGGGCACTTGTCAAAAAGGGGCACTTCTTAAAAAGTAAAAGGGGCATTTTTCCTATTTAAAAAGGGGCACTTTTCGGGTGCTTGAAAAAGTGGGGGGGCACTGTGCCCCCCTTGCCCCCCCCCCCCCCCCCCCCGGGAGGGCCGCCTCTGGTTAGTGGTCTCGCAAGCGGGAGTCCTCAGGTTCGAAACCAAGTCGATGCTTCGAAGTGCCATCTGGTTTTTAGGCATAAATTGTTCAATTTCTATTTGGAAACGGTCCAGGATTCCCTTTTCCCACTTGATATCCTTTCAGGCAGGCACACTGATTACATCGATTTTGTCCATCACATAAATATTATGTTCAAGATAGCGCCATCTCCTAATTTTCCCCGTTACACTCTGAAATGTTTTTCCCGACACAATCTCTAAACACCAGTCATGGTTAAGGGAGGGAATGCCCCCTCAATCTGCCTGTCTTCGCGGTTACCATAGTAACGCTGATGCCAACTATCTCACTCGTTCTTGTGTTTACCGTCCAATTCGCTATGACAATTTGTTCAATATTGTTTTTCTTCCCCCATCCCACGTTAGTGCACATCTTCCCCAATACACTTGTTTGTTATTGATGTGTTCACCCAGTTTCCCCATGACCTTCCCTTTCCCTGCTTTACGCTCGGCGATACCCCTAGGTACCCCCATCAAGAAGCGTCTGTCGCTCTCGACGTCGGCGCTACCCCCGAGACCGATCTCGGGTGCGATGTGAAGGTAGTCGTCGCCGTCTTCTCTTCGTCGGTTTAGGAGAAGATTTTGCCTCGGTCGAAGGTCGAAGTCGATGGTTCTGGCTCGCCACAAAAGACGACTCGGACATCGATCAGGACATGATGTTATTATACTATTTTGTCCATCATCCACAAGACCTGCAGAGATTAGTTTGAAAAGATGATAAAAGGGATGCTGTGAAGTTTTCATTTACCAGACAGTGTCTCTATTAACCTCTCATGGAGGACAATAAGAGAGGTATTCTTTCTCCTCAAAAACTTAATTTCTTCATCACGGGAGGGTTGATTAAACCAGGAAATATTATTTAAAAATGAGTTGAATATAAGACACTTTTTCTTTTAAGAATAATCCGCCCGATTTTAAGGCAAAATGTAGGCATACCAAGCAAGAGGCTTAACATTGATAATGAACATTAGGCTTAAAAGGTAGATCATTATGAGAAGAGGAGCATGATATACCATAATCCAAGATAATGCGAACGAGACTAACAAGTAACAGGTTTCTTACATGTCCTATTGTCGACTCTTGAAAAGGATTTTCCTCGTAGCTCCCATTCCATTTCATTACTCTTCCATCTTCACGTCAGTTCATCATCGAACGCCACTCTCTGGCCAGTGGTCGTCCTCCTCGTCCTCACATCATCCACAAACTTCTTGACCTCGTCCATGGCGGGGCGGTGCCTCGCTTCTACGTTCAAACATAGCCCCGAGATGACATCAAGAGAAATCACAGCCTTACGCTGGACGATGTCCCTCATCAGGTACCCCAGCGAGAAGACGTCTGTCGCTTTTGAGGTCGGCGCCCCCCCCCCCCCCCGAGGACGATCTCGGGTGCGATGTGGAGATAGTGGTTGCCCATCGTGTAGACTGTAGAGCGTTTTATCTTTGTCAGGGAAGGAGAAGTGCTTACCTCGGTCGAAGGTCGAAATCATTCCGAAGTCGATGATTTTGGCTGCCCATCGTAAACGTCGCGGACATCGGAACAGCAGGATGTTATCAGACTGGTAAAGATAGGCAGGTGGAGATTGGAAGGAGGAAGAGAAAGAGAGAGAGAGAGAAAAAGAAAGAGAGATAGAGAGAGAGAGAGAGAGAGAGAAAGAGAGAGAGAGATTGGGGAGGGTGTGGGGCGGAGGCGGGGGAGAGACAGAGAGAGAGAGAGAGAGAGAGAAGGAGAAACAAAGGAGGAAGAGAGGGAAAGAAAATGGGAAAGAATGAAGAAGACATCACGTTGATTAAGAGAACGAGTGACAGAGAAATGAAATAAAGAGAGAGAGAGAGAGAGAGAGAGAGAGATGAGGGGAGAAGAGAGCAGAATAGAGATAAAGTAAATATTTATTATTGTTATAGCTATTGGGTGGTATTCTCATAAGTTAAGCCGGGACTAAGTCCAGACTAAACAAGAATTTTAGTTCACACTTCTATGGAATGCTAGGTTTTATCTTTCTCCTTCAATATTCATGACAAAGATAATCTACATAAGACTTTGTTGAAATTCAGTTCATACTCATATTATCTTTTTCTTCCCATTTCATTGCAAAATTAATTTTGTGGACACATTAAAGGTTTAAAATAATCTGTACAGGGTAAATTAGTTTGCAACAGGCACTCCATTAAAGTGTGAACTAACTAAGTACGCGCTAACTTAGTACGCGCTACCGGAATACCACCCATTAACTTTGTCATGTTTGTATATAAACATCCAAAATAATCATAAACGTAGCCTAAAACAAGTATATCTATTGATACTTTTGCCATTCTTGCTGTATGAGTTTCTATTTACTCCTCTTTTTTCGATATTAACATACTTTGAATATGACCGGGACTTCATTATTTTCTTCGAAGTTTTACCTTCAAATCATTGTGCAGCCTCTTCCTGCTGTGAAGCTCGGTCATGCCATGACAGACGCCCGGCCCCCCCCCCCCCCACTCAGTGTTATTTAGGGTACGCATATGCTCGTTCCCTCTTTTTGAAAGCACCCCCTATCTGAGGACTGCCAACATTTCCGAACCCCCCTTTCGCGGGCTTTTCCTGCCTTGGAGACCCCCCTAAATCAGGAAAAATGCTCAATGTACCCCCCTAAATTCGGAATAATTTCTCAGGAGTCCAAAGAGATGAGAGAAAAAAAAAAGAAAAAAACACCCCCTTTTTAAAGAAATCTCCGGGTGAAAAGTCAAATTCACCCCTTTTTTTACAATTCTCGGGCCGGACTTTGTCGCACGAAAAGTACCCCTTTACCGGACATTTTGGCAACACGCATGCGGTCATTTCGAAACCTGAGTGGGGGGGGCCGGGGACAGACGTCGATGGCGATGTTGATCCACGTCTCCTCCCCTTCGACCAGGCCATGATAGACGAGAGCACGGGACACCGAGCATGTCCTCCCCGTCTTCTGGTCGCCGACGAAATCCATGGCGAGCATAAAGTGATTTCGGGAGAGTCTGATCAGTCCGTAAACCGTGGGAAGAAGTCAA